>JARHVA010001840.1:2935000-3048821 GCA_037957365.1 Torreya grandis
TTCACAATCTACGTAGTAGTTGGTTGAGGAGTGGAGGTTACTTGTTGATTTTTGGAAATAGATGTACTTATCCCATACTATTGAAATCCACTCATGGCATTATTTGGAGGAATATGTTGTGTATTGATCAATGGTAAATTAGACCCACTTTTGTTTTAAATCAGAATATACTTGTGTGTTATCCATAATGTTTTGAGTGAAGTTTTTTGTTTGAGCAGCAGTCTCTTCAGTCAAAATAGGGACATTATACATGTCATCAACTAGTGTGATTTAGCTAAATGGGTCCATATTTTGGATTGCATATCCTAAAACATCTATTTGTTTCTCTATTGATGGAGTTATCTCAATAAGTAACATGTCAAAAACATCCCTTGCATTAAGATTATGAACTAGGATGAGATAGTTTTTATACACTTGTTACACCTATTCCATTTGTTTATCCATATGACCTTTCCCTTTTTTAAGTGTACTTTGGTTTTGTTATAGAATTTAGAATAAATCTTGACTATAACTAGTTGATTCTTATTTGAATGGTGTAATTCAAGTTACATTACTAGGAGTTCTAATCAAACTACTCAAACTTTCATGTGGGAAGTCTGGTAGAAACTTGGCTCCTACTTTGACAGCTATAATAAGAAATTCATCTTTGTTCTCTAAAAAATGAATTTCAAATAAGAACATATCATATCTTGCTTATGTTTCCATTATAACACATTAGGGCTTTTGTTGTTGGCTTTACTCAAGTTAAGCATCAATTGAGTAAGGTACTATGTCATTTGCTCTATTTCTTAGCCTGGATAAGGAGGTATAATCACTAAATATTGTGCTAATAGGTCATGTCTCTATTCAACATATGGAATTTTATAATATGGATAGGAATCTATCTCATAAGTTACAGTGTCATATGACTCTTGAAAAAAAAGGTCATTGGTCACAAAGTTCTCATAGTCTAGATTATACATGGTTCCACTACATGTTTAATAAGGCATGTTTGTATATACAGATAGAGCTTATGAAAAATAAAGTATCCAAAGGTAACAAACAACCAAGGTATAAAAACACACAATATTTGGCTCTGTAAAAGAGGCCCAAAGGGTAAAACAACTAAACTAGGCAAAGTTAATGATAAAACAAACTCAAAACTGATCTAACAAATGATATTGATTTTCCCAAAGGTGGTTATAATCACTGGAAAAGGTAACATAAAAGCTCAAAATTCATCTATGGCTAAGGTATTGATTTTCCCAAATGTGTTTATAATCAGTGACAAAAACATCTAGACAAAGTGGAATAATTATGAACTAGGATCAAAGTATAACAATGATTTACCCAAAGGTGGTTATAATCATTTAACATGAAAAACAAGGCTAGACTCAGAAATAAATAACTTAAACAATAACTTGAAAATAAACTAAACTAAGGAAATTGGCTCAAATGACACTCAATAATTGGCTCACTAAGACTCAGTATTTGATTCATAAGATACTATTGGAATAATAGAACTTGGACACTCAGAATTCAACACAACAAACTACAAACATGGCATATGGCAACAACTTGGCTCAAATGACTCTCCAAAAAAGTATAAAATAAACTATAATTTATAGGTCAAGGCAAGGGGTCTTTTAGATCAAATAGGAAATCAACCCAAGTAACACAATCTAAACACAAAAGGTAGACAACCTAAACCCAAGTTAGATGAAGCTTTGGTGTAAACTTGATTAGTTTAGGATTTTCACTTAAAAAGATTGAGTTTCAAAATTAATGAGAAAAGACTCTAACATTCTAAGGAAAAAGGTCTAGACCAAAATGGGTAGTGTAACTGCACATTTGAAACAAGAGAGGTATAATAATGGTTTAGAACTTTGTTTCAAAAAAAATGATAAGAGATCTAAAATAATTTAGGTAACATAACAATGTTCCTTCAAATCGATGTCATAACAATGGTTTTGAACTTAAAAATCCAAGGCAAACATTTGAGATGAAACAAGCAACATAATGACACCCTATTTAAATAAGTGACACAAATTATTTTGGAATAAAACTCTAAAGCAAAAGGTGTGACACAAAATAGATAGAGAAACACCTCCTAGGCTAAAGTGGTGTTAAAATAATGTGATGGTTTGGGACTAGTTTTGGCGTGATAATACAATTAAATAGTTTTAGTCTAAAAAACACATGTAAATTTAAAAAAAAAAATAGCACTAATGGCCCATCCTCTCTAAAACCAACATGGGTGTGCATAGCTTCTGCCAAAGTTTCTATTGATATACCAATGCTTGTGTAGAATTAAGTGTTAATCCAAAAATTAAAGTATAGGTCTAGGTAGAGTTTTTTATGCCCCCTCTATCTCTTAATCATTAGTACATGGCACAAACTTAGAGTGAGGAGCACTCAAAATTTGGCAAGAAATTCTGAAGTAAGTAGGGTTGACTAAAAATCTATAAATTTTACTTGCACTAAATGGTCTTAAGTATGGCTAACACAAGGGTGTAATCATGTCAATTGGGTTCATACCTGATAACTTACTATGCAAGGGTTTATTCCTTTACATAGTGACTCTGGCCATGTACTTCTTAGTATATTCCAATGTTTATCAAGATCTAACCTAGGTTTTTATTAGGATTAAAGAGGCTAACATCTCAGCCCCCTGGCAATCCTAATATGACATGCCCAATTTATATACCCCACCATAGAGTGGGTTTGGTATGATGTTGAGAGATGAAACCCAAGGTCAATTCACCCCTAGAGAAATATTGTTGTAATTCAATGAAATCCCTAGGTAAATTCCTAAAAAAGAGAACAATGTTATTTATTTTTAGTATTTTTGTAATTCAATTTTATTTTCCAATATTTGATTTAAAATTATTGTTGTATTTTCTAATAATTAATTTTAATTTACCATTGCTTCTGCCTCCTAGTGAAATGACATTTGTGGATGATTATTCATGGTCAAGGGTCCCTATGAAAGTCATGTCATTGATCAAACAAGAAAACTTGATCTATAGAGCATAGTGATACGGTTTGGGTAGTCTATGTACATGTTGATGTTCTATGAGATTTGAATTCTCATATTCACCTAAGTAATTCAGCACTTGGGTTTTCCCCTAGGATGAAAATAAAACCCAACCCCTAATTATTGTTGCTAAGACTCCTTATATAACCCTCACTTTTGTCTCAACCTCATTGCTAAGACTCCTTACAAAACCCTCACATTTGTCTTTGCTATTAAATTTGTGTTTGAGGATTGCTAGACTATGTATATTGCATACGACTGTATGATCCCTACTTTTAAGCTAAATAGGATGACTTTAGTTTGCACTGATACATGCACCTACATTTAATAGATCACTAGCTTAAAACAAACCAAATTCACCATTACACTAATTTTAGCAACAAAATTTTGATCTTAGTCAATGTAAATAACTAATGATTTCTAGGCTCTAGAAGCCAATATTATTTATTTACTCTTAACCATGATCTTTCAGGCTAGTTTTACTAACTCATACTATTAGAGTTATAGAACTTTAATTAGTGAATAAATAACATTATAAAAAACTAGACTTTGAATGCTATGTTTAAGCAAATAAAAAATTAAGGTTAGATACAAAAACCTAGTAGGTCGTATACTATACTTAAGAAAAAAATTACTAACTTACACTGTAACTTGTCATGTAGATTATTTTTCTATGCTACAAAACAAATGAAAAATCAGTGTTGTATAAAGCTTTGCATTCTACTTCTTGGTTGATACACTTAAAATCTTCTAAAATGTAATAAATAGGAAGTGGAAAATTTTGAAAATACAAAGAAAAAACATCACCTTATATACTTTAAAAATTCTCATTGATATAGAGACGCATAATCCACAAAGTAAGCAATACTTTTTAAGCATTAACAATGATTTGAACCATGAAAATCTTTTTAGAATTCCATCATTCAATTATACTATTGGTGATTGCCTTTTTGACATATTCAAGTTTTATTACACTTTCATTACACATCTAATGTGATACGATCTGAGATCATTAACTATTTTAGAAACTTATTGAACAATGGTGATGCAGAAGCAATAAAATCATATGTTCATCAACTACACCCAACCTTGTTATATGATTTGCATCATATACATGATAGAAGCACATATTTTTGCATAATGAATTTTTTTTAAAATGATCTTACTAATCAAAGTGAAATTGGTTTATGGAGTGACATGTTTTATATCCAATGGTTATCAAAATGGTTGGACATACCAATCTACATCTAGTCCTTAATAAACAAAAAAATTGCATTTCAATAAAGATAGTTGCATACCACTATACAAAAGCTCACCAAATATTGATACTTTGAAATGTTTTGAAATGAAATCAACATCTTCTATGCTATCAAATATCATTCAAATTATAATCATATTGCACACATAGCTTAGTCTAAGAACAATTATTGAATATTTTTACACCCAATAAAACAAAATATCCATAGTCAAATAAACAAGAAATATATAGCTAGAAAACACAATGGAAAATTTTTTAGAAATATTGACACAAAAAAAATACTGAATATCATTATGCTCTATGAAAGTAATGATATGTAGCCAAAAAAATGAATATTTTACATGCAAACAACAAAATGAAAAAGTTGAAAAAAGCATAAACACCTATTTAGCATCAATTGAAGACACACCCATTCATGTTTGTGCACTTTTTAAATGCTTACATTTTTAAAATGATATTTTTATAATTGGCAATACCATTAAACAAACATTATATTCTATTTGTATTGACACAACATTAAAAATTCTTGCATTAGGCCAAATGCAAAACATCTCTTGACAATGAAAAGCTTTCAATATTTGTTGTTCTTTCTAATATTAGGAGAAACAAAAGAATAAATGTTGTGCATAAGTTAGCCTTTTTATAGGAGAGGTTGGTTACCATGAGAATAGCCTTTTCAAAAATATGTGAACTTGGCTATAAATGTCCATAATACGACCTCACTAAAACAATCATAAATATCCCTATAGACTCTGAACAAATACAAAAAGCATTACCAAGTTTATTGAATGAGACCAAAATAGTCGTAGTCCATATAAAGCATAAATTAGAATATAAAGATGTATATTTAAGAGTAAATGTTAGACCTGTATGTGTGATAAATGCCATGTCAAAGCTTTGAAAAAATCCACTATACAAGCAACAAAAATTTTCAATTGATCGAGATTAAAAAACTAGATTTCAAGAAAGACTTGAAGAATTATCAACCAATGGTGTTTTTGCTAAAACCAATGAATCTGACACACATGAAACTAAATCAGAACTAATTATTAAATCTCTGGTGTATGGCTTTGCTAAAGCATGATTAATAAAATACTTACAAGAATAATTTATTAAAATTGCTCCATCTAAAGGATTCAAACCGTTAGGTATCTTTAAGGACAAATTTGAACAAGAAATGAGCTTTCTAACTTTATATTATAGTTATAGCCATCCCAATGATGTCACACAAAAATTTTCATACTAAAAAATTGCAAAGTGGGAACTTTTGCACAAAGAAAATTATTTTGTAACCCATCACTAATATCTTCTTAAAGGGTATAAAAATCATTATATGTCAGGTTTCAAGTTGTGTGTGGATATGCATATGAAAAGGTGAATCAAACAAATAAAATCTTTTACAAAATATGTTAGAGATAAAAAGAAACTAGAAAAAGTCCTCAAATCACCAATATCTTATAGATGTTTCAAAAGCATGTGAACATCACCTCACTATTTTGAAAATTCAAGAAAAAAATATATTTTTAATGATTAGGCAATTCAGACAACCAACATTATTTTCCATCTTAACATGTGTTGAACAGATTTGGGAGCCGTTAGAGCCGTTATGTTAAACATTGAAAAAAATCTCATAAAACCAAGAATAGGCATACTAATAACATTGAATAAGAATGCATTGACGTAAATTTTTTAAAAAAAAACAATTATATGCAATCTTTATTTTAACCATGGATCTAATGCATTTAAAAACTGATGTTACAAAATGAACTATTTAGAAAAAAAATTGGATTACTTTTTTTTATTCAGAATAGAGGAAATGAGCATTTACATTTCATACTTTGGGTATAAGATGCACTTATATATGGATATTTATCAAATACTAAAATCAAAAAAATATAGATAGCTACTTATCTTTGATTCAACATTGCTTGATGATAATTTAGTTAGAATGCAAACACGCCATCATATGAGAGATTGCAAAAAACATAAAAAGTATCATTGTAGATTCTGCTTTCCATTGCCTCTAATGAAAAAAACCAAAATATTATAGCCATTGGACCATAGCAATGAGCTATACAAATAAAATTATATAAGAATTTTTGTTCAACTTGAGTATAAAAAATATACCAAAGATACAACATTAAAAATATTTTTACAAGATATAAATTTATCTAGAACAGAATATAAAATTTCATTTCAATCTTCTATTTCATAACATGTCATATTTTTAAAATGCATCCATCAGATATTTGGATAAATGCTTTTGTAAAACAAGTTTCTGCATTATGGTATGCTCACATAGGTGCATAATGTGGATCTAGGAATTTGACTCAAGAGAGGATTGTTAGTATTGTGTTAGTTCTAAAATGAAAACAAAATGAAAGAAACATACTAATAGCATAGCATATTTAGGCCTAGACAATAAGGAGAGCTTAGTTAACAAAAACAAATAACAAACACAACTAAAAAGTAAGGAATAAAACACAAGAATTCCTTCACCTTCCTTGGATGCTCCAAATGCCTTTGTAGTAGTGGCTTGCTCAGTTTTTCTCTCATGAATTCCTTGGCAATGGAAGCTTGGCTACCTCCATCTCTCCTTGGCACCTTTGGCTTATGGCTTGGCTTGGCTTGGAATCAATTTGTCATGGTAATGCTAGTTTCATAAAACTTTTAGAACCAATCCTGCATTATAACTTTGCATTCTCAAGTCTTAGAAATGATGTGGTAAGGCCTCCTATTTATAGATTTTTACAAATGTCTAGAATCAACTTGAACCATCCATCCTGAGATTGAGATGTATGGTTGAGTATTAATTCAATTTTTGTATTTAAGTTTTTAACTATATTTATCATGATATTGGAAGAAGGGACAATTAAGAGGCATGGAGGGCATCATGGAAGGCATTGATGAGGCATGGAGGGCATGAATCCTGATATTTGTGGCATTTATAGCCTAGGGATGTCTTCCCAAGAAATAAAATCACCTGATGATGTAGATATTTAATATTCATTTCCAAAAATAATTTTTCAACAAGTTTCCATGGAATTAATAATTAGGCCTTGATTTGGGTTAATTAGCTCTTAAGCATGTTTAAGCACTTTATGCACAAATTACTTAAATTGATCAGAATGTCTTGTTATTGTTCTAAAATTTGATTAGATTGGAATTAGAAGGCAATATCAGATGTGTTGGATTCATATTCCTATTTAGGATGTTACCAAAAACAAATAATAAAGGCATGTGTCTTATGAAAAATATTTGATAGGAAAGAGCAATCCAGAGCACCTAGGTGCAAAATTGGCATTTTGACTCAGAATGGTCTGATCAAAGTTAGTTGGCCCATAAATTGCATTTCCCCATCTAGAGATACCCTGGCCAAAATTAGCACTTGAATATGTCAATTTCACATCATTCAGCATGTTTTAATGTTTTTAGGCTAAATTATGCATTTTGGGTGGAAATTGGCCAAAACCCTAATTGGAGGTTATTGGTAGCTAGTTTTAGGTGTTTATAGTTTTCCCTTATTTGGGAAGGTCTTGCAAGCTATAAACATAGTAACATCTTCTCAAAGAATGAAAAGGTCATGTATGCCTACAATTGTAATGATGATAAACTAATTATATGATGCCCTCTCAAGGGAATGGTTGGCACAAGTAGGTCAGCAAATGGTCCCTCAAAAAGAAAGAAGCAAAATGAGGGGACCAAAAAAAGGAAAGATGATGGGGTGAAAATACAATGATATTGAAAAAGTAGTCAAAATTATTGAGAATGCAAGTGGGACATTGCACAATGGTTTGCCTAAAGGTAGTTATAAACATTATACCCCAATAGTGGCAACGTGGTATGATAACACAATGATTTACCCAAAGGAAGTTAGAATCATTAAGAAGATGGGGCTGCCCCAGTTAGGTAGACAAACAAGATAATAACATGCCCCTGTATAGGCAAAAAAAATAAAGCGGTGAAAACACAATGATTTTCCCAAAGGTGGTTATAATCATTGAGAAATTTAGGTGGGATGATGAGCAATGGTTTTCCCATAGGTGGTTATAATCATTGGACCCCAATTATGGAAAATATGATAAACTTGGCTTAGAATGATGACTACTTAACATAGAGGGTAATGATGAATTAAAACAACCTATTAGTAGGGAGATGCCCATATGAACTAATAAATATTGAAATTTTTTTGTGTTTAATTACTCTATTTAGGATATGATTAGGATGGAATCAAGATGTCAGTGCCAAAGAGATGCCACCATTGATAAATATATTTCTTGAAGCTAAGATTTTTTATATCATATGTTGATAGGCATCATGGTATAACATCATGAGGACTTAGCCAAAATATGCATGAGGATTGACTCCCATAATCCAATACTCAATAAAAAACAATGCACCAATGATCAAAACCATGATGACAATGTAAACATATGAATAGGGATGGATTCAAGTGTAAGTGTGGACAAGGAATCACCCAATAAACACATATTGAATCAAGGCAACAATGCTGAAAGCAAACAAACAAGAAGAAAAATAAGCAAAAACAAAAAAAACAAATAATGCAATAAAAACCCTATGAACATTTTCCCTATAAAATAGGTGACAACTTAACAAATGAACAAAATGGGGGATTAGAAGAAAATAAATGGGTGGCTGAGCTATCTCCATATGCACTAAGAAAGTGGGCATTACCTAGATAGTTCTATGGATGTAATATCTAATAAAAAACTTTAGGCCAAATGTAGTTCTCCCAGGGAATGGGAAGAATGTGATAACTGATGAAAATAATAGAATGGATGTGATAGAAGAAGAGAAATGGTCTTATAAAATGGTAAGTGCATGAGAGAAAAAGGCCAAAAATGATGGGGAAACTAAATGACAAGTGATTTCCTTCTAACTTAGTAAGAGTTCCCAGAATCCTTAAGACAAAGAAGTGGTCAATGTTTTTTTTTCTTTTTTAA
The DNA here is from genome assembly GCA_037957365.1 of Torreya grandis. NCBI lineage: Eukaryota > Viridiplantae > Streptophyta > Pinopsida > Cupressales > Taxaceae > Torreya > Torreya grandis. The sequence goes on from JARHVA010001840.1 coordinate 2,944,239, forward strand.
TGATTTTTTAAATGTTTTTGGAATTATTTTGGAGTGTCTCAACTCAATCAATAATGATGAGACACTAAATGCTTCAAGCTCACAAAATAGTGAGAGTGTGGCTTAGGTTACTCATAAAACAGTGAGAGCATAGCTTAGGTTGCTCACAAAATGGTGAGAGTGTGGCTTAGGTTGATCTCAAAATGGTGAGAGTGTGGCTTAGGTTTCTCATAAAATGGTGAGAGCATGGCTTAGGTTGCTCACAAAATGGCAAGAGTGTGGCTTTGGTTACTCATAAAATGGTGAGAGTGTGGCTTAGGTTTGTCACAAAATGGCAAGATCATGGCTTAGGTTACTCATAAAATGATGAGAGCATGGCTTAGGTTTCTCAAAAAATGGTGAGAGTGTCACTTAGGTTGCTTACAAAATGGCAAGAGCATGGCTTAGGTTACTCACAAAATGGTGAGATCATGGCTTAGGGTAACTAAGATGACCTCAACAAGTATCGAGCACTGCCTACATAGTCCTAGAGTAGGACCTCAAGTCACTGTAGTTCTACCCTACAGTGGAAGGAATTTGGCTAGTGTAATAGTCAATTCAAACAAAAAAGGCATAGTTGGTAAAAAGGCATGGTATGACATAAGAAGTGGTAAGTTGGTACATCAAGGCTTGATGTTTCCCCTAGTTTACCCATAGGTGGTTATAACCATGACACAATGACATAGATCAATGGTACTAATTTTCCCAAAGGTAGTTATAATTAGTAACAAGATTGGTGGTAAGAAAGGCATAACAAATAAAGGATCTAACTACAAAAACTTTTGTCACACTATCTCAAAATACAATCTCTATCCAAAGTACTTGAACCAATTGATGAAATTGATCAAACACCTTGATGCTAAAAATGCATAATGAATGGCAAGAAAAACCAAGGTCAAATGGGCTAAGATTTAGAACACACTGGGCTGATAGGTCAAAAGTAAAAAGTGGATATAATGAAGAGGATAGATAAGGATGGTATTTGTAAAAAAAAGAATAGTGATAAAATGGCATAGCTAAAATGGTCCTTACAGACAATACACTTTAGAATTAAAGCATAATACCACTTAAGATGAGTAATATTCATCATCTCCAAAAGTTCATCACCATCTGGTGTGGTGAGCTTGTATGCTCTTGATCCATAATCTGTAGTGATGATGAAAGGCCCTATCTAGTTTGGTTTGAATTTTCCTTTATTCTTCTTCTCAATTGTGGTATTCTTTTGGTTTTCTTTTAGAACAAGATCACCAAGTTTAAATGTTATATACTTAACATGTTGATTATAGTGGCCTTTAAGTCAGTTCTAATATGCTTGAATATTGTTGAGCATGGTTTTGTGTTTCTCATCAAGTAGGTCTAGCTCTTGTAGGTGAGTTACTCGATAGTCATGATTATATAGGACATGCTTGAAAGATATGCATAGTGAAGGTAACTCAACCTCAATGGAAAGGATGGCTTCAATACCATAAATAAGGGAGTATGAAGTGGCTCTTGTGGGGGTATGATGATTGGTATGATATGCCCAAAGGGTAGGGAATATCTTCAAGTGCCAATCATGACCAGTATCATTGATAATATTTTTGAGAATATTGATAATGGTTTTGTTGGATGCCTCATCTTGGCCATTACCTTGAGGGTAATATACTATATAAAAATGTTATGTGATGTTATATTCAATACACAGCTAGTCTACATCCTTGTTCTTGAATGATCCCTCATTATCAGATAAAATGTCAAAGGGGATACAGTATCATCAATTGAGATGGTTGAAAATGAGTTTGGAAATTTGATTTGTAGTCATGTAAGTGAGGGGTATAGCTTTAACCCACTTAGTGAAATATTCATTGGTAGTAAAGATATGTTTATGGCCATCAGATGAAGTGGGGTTAATCTTCCCAGTGAGGTTAAGTTCCCATGTAGAAAATGGCAACGGTGTCAACATTGGTTTTAGAGTTTTTGTTGGGGCATGAATCATATTAGCATGTTGTTGACATTTGTCACACTTTTTTACATATACAGTGGCATCTACATCCATTATGGGTCAATAATAACTAGTATGCAAGAGATTTTTGGATAGGACTGCCCCACTAGAATGAGCTCCACATATTCCTTCATTAATTTCTCTTAATGCTAGTTTAGATTCTGTTGAAGTAAAACAACGAAGCAGAGTTCCATCAAAACTATGGTGATAAATGGTGGATCCTAGTAGAGTATCATGAGTGGAATGGTGAATGATGGATTTGGTTTGATTTCAAGATAGGTTAGGTGGTAGAACTTGGTCATGAAGGTAGTTGTAAAGGTCTGAGTACCAAATATAATTAGGACCAACAATATCATAAATCATGGCAACAGTTAAAGGTTTATGAGCTGGTGCTGATAATTTTTTGATGAGAAAATAATCCTCTCTAGATTTATCTATTTGTCAAATCAAAGAGCTAATATTAGCCATGGTATCTGTAGTTCTATTACTAGCCCTTAGTATGTGCTCAAATTGAATATTGGTAATTTGTTGCTTAAGAGTGTCAACCATGGCTTTATATGGAACTAGCTTGTCATTTTTGGTCTGAAAATGATCTTTGACCTAATTGATGATTAACTGAGAATCACCATAAACCTAGAGATAAGATATGTTCTAATGCAGTACTTATCAAAGTCCTGTAATAAGTGCTTCATACTCATCCATGTTGTCTGTACAAAAAAATTTGATTCTGAATGATTTAGGGATTAGATCCCCCTATGGTGTAATAAATAATAGGCCTACCCTTGATCAATGTGTAATAAATAAAACATCAAAAAAAAACTTATAGGGATACTTTTTAATGGGTTTTTCAATGATGGTCATAATGGATTCATCAAGAAATTTACACATGACTAGGTGTGTGTCTATGAGAGGTTCTTCAGTAAGTTGACATGTAAGAACTTGTCCCTTAATTTCCTTTTAATTAACATAATATATGTCAAACTCATTAAGAAGTATGATCCATATTGCCATTCTACCTTAAAAATATATTTTAGATAGTAGATACTTGAGCGGATATACCTTTGAAATGACCATGGTCTTATTATTCAATATTTAATGGCACAATTTTTGAGCTACAAAGACAATGGCTAGACAAGCTTTTTCAATAGGTGCATAGTTATGTTCATATGTAACCAAGGTATAGCTTATTTATTACATAGCATGCTCTTTTTTATTATCATCATGTTGACCCAAGAGTGCCCCTAGAGCATGGTCAGTAGTTGATAGCTATAACAAGAATGGCTTTCCTGGCATAGGAGGTAATAAAATAGGTGGATTAACAAGATAGTCTTTGAGTTGTTGAAAAGTTGTTTGACATCGATCATCTCAGTGAAATGCAACTCCCTTATTCAAAAGGTGTATAAATGGATGGCACTTGTCTACTAACTGAGAGATGAAGCATCAGATTGACTGAATCTTACCCTACAAACTATGAAGTTGCTTTAAATTGGTTGGTGGTAATATCTCAGTTATAGCATGGACTTTAGCTAGATCAACTTCAATACCTCTATGAGACATGATGAAGCCAAGTAATTTTCCTAAATTTACACTGAACACACATTTCTTTGGATTAAGTCTAACTTTGTACTCTTGTAATCTTTCAAATATCTTACGTATCACTACTAGATGGTTGGCTCTAGTTTTGGATTTTCCTAATATGTCATCAACATAATCTTCAACAATATTATGCATCATATCATGGAATATGATAATCATGGCCCTTTGATATGTAGCTTAGCATTCTTAAGGCCAAATGGCATTACTTGATAACAAAATATTCCCCATAGAGTGGTGAATGTTGTTTTATGTTGGTCCTTTGGTGCTATTCTGATTTGGTTGTATCTTGAAAAGCCATCCACGAGTGAAATTATTTCATAACTAGCCATGGATTTGATGATCATGTTGATATTAAGCAAGGGAAAATGATCTTTAGGATAAGCTTGATTGATGTCTCAAAAATCAGTACAAATTTTGATCCCTTCAAGATTTTTACTAATAGGTACCACATTAGAGATCCATTCTAAGTAGTCAATGGAATCAGATATATCCTAATTCAAAGAGTTTTTCAAACTCTTTCTTTACCAATATTGCAATGCAAGGATGAATCTTGCATAACTTTTGTTTTACCACTTTGACATCAAGATTAACCATAAGGTGGTGCAAAACCAAGATGGGGTCTAAACCTAGTATATCAAAATAGGCCCATACAAAGATATGTATAAATTCTCTCAATAGATCTATAAAGATGTCACGATCCTCTTCAGTGAGAGACACTCTTAATTTCATCCATTTTAGGTATGATGGAGTCCTAATATTTACCTCTATTGTATCTTTAACTAGAAGGTCAAACCATCTTCTAAGATACTAGGAAATGACTTGAATTATTGAATTATGTCAGGTTCCTCTATTAGACTTGCTCTTCAACTCTTCCTAGGCATGATGAATCTGAGTCCCCTAATAGGAGATCTGGTCTTATGACAAAAATAATTGGAATTTCTTAAAGAATTTGATCAAATACTTGTTGTTTCTCAATGCTAAACTTGGATCCATAGGAAAGTTCATCATTAGTGGTCTCCTAGTCTAAATTCAAATAAGAATGAACACCCCCATCTAATGGCACCTGAAATAGGTTTTCACCACTAGACTAGCCCTTATCTTTACTTTTTCCCTAGTCAAAAAGTGCCTCAAAAAGGTTTTCACTTTGGGACCTCAATGTTTTAATTATTTGTTTTTAGCTAAGGGTGTTCAGTTACTCTCCAAAATAAGCTACAGGATCTAATGTGATTGAGAATATCTATTTGTGATCTCCCAATGAAACATTGTCTCAAAGGTCTAAAAAGTTACAAAATGCCTCATCATTCTAGAACTCATCAATTGGAAAACTAGATTCTTGTTGGTCCCAATCTATCAGTTTGGGATAATATAATGGCAATGGGTTGTGATGAATGGTTGGGGTAAGGGTACAAATGGCATTATTATCAAATAGGTTGGTTTTAGCTAGGTTACCAAAGGTGAGGCTATGATTGGACTCTGCTTCGCTGTCAGCATCATCATCACTAGTCACTGGTGATGGAGTTTGAATAAGATATTTGGGGTCACCCCCAGGCAGTTTAAATCCAAGTCCATAAGGTCTTTCATACTTAGTCATGGAAATTGGCTTGATGGTTCCTTGCTAATTTAGTTTGAGGCCTCTTCCTTCATAATTGTGATGCTCCATGATCCTATTGAGAATAGGATACTTTGCATTTTTATAGAAATCATCTTGGTTGTCATTGTATAACCATGATTCATCCCCTTCAAGAGGGTTACGTCCTATGCTACATGTTGTTAAAAATGTGATAGGTCCCTTATCTTTGATCTTTTATTGCCAATGCATATGTGGGGTGACTTTAGGTCACCAAAAGGTTTTCAGATTCTGAGGAAGATTGGCAATATGAAATGTATCATAGGTCACATACTCTCCTAGTCCATTATTTGAAATGGTGAAATGATTTGAAGCTTTAAGAGGTAGCATATGGGAAAGGGAATCTAAGGTATTAGGATCTATGCAAATATCTAGTGAAGGATCAATAAGTATATCCTTACCTTTATCCTACTTAGAACTTGGATTCATGTTGTATTGATAATTGTAGCTTTGAAATTCAGCCTCGAGATGTTTATAGTATTCATATGGGTGTAAATCTCATAGAGTACTCACTTCCATGCCTGAGTGGGAAAACTTGATACATTGGTACAGTGTTGATAGGACTGCATGAATCTCATGTAACCAAGGCCTACCTAGAAGCATATTGTATGATAACACAAGATCAAGCACATGGAAAAGTTTATCATGGGTCAAAGGCCCAATGATAATTGGCAAACTAATGGTGCCTTATGATTCTCTTTCGTAATTATCATAGGCTTTGACAATTATTATTTCTGGTTGGAGATCTACCATTATGTACCTAAGAAGCTTGATGAGCTTTAGAGACACTATGTTGAGGTTGAATCCATTGTCTATAAGGACACATTTCACTTTATGTTATTTTATATAAACTTCAATTTATAATGGATTATTATGGAGTGGGTTAAGAGAATACATATCATTTTGGTTGAATGTGACTTGTTGGGCTGGAGCTAAGAACCAAAGCTTGAAATTTATCAAGGGATATGTCACTATCAATAGTGGATTGGGTCAAAAACTCATTCAAGATGTTCTTTTGTATTATTGATGTTTGAAACAAATCTAAAATATAAATTTGTGCTGGTGTTTTTTATAATTGTTCCACAATATCAAATTTCTTATCTTGGTAAGTAGTGAATGGTTTATTCTGAAGCTAAATGGTTAGTTGGATGACAAGAAAAGTAGTAGATGGTTGTGGGCCTAGGATAGTAATCTTCAACCTCCAAGTTGTGATTATACAATTAAGATTAAATACTAGACCATTATTGTTAATCAATGTTGAAAATAGTGTGGGACCAGATAGAACAAGTCTCAATTATCGGTGCACTCTCATGTGGTCATGTGACAAGGATGAGTTGTTGATATAAGGTCCAAAAGGGGAAGTCCTAGTTTGTTGGTTTGTTTATATACATTCCTAGGTCAAAGAAGGATTATCTATGTAATTTGGCTGAATGCTATTATTTAGAAATGGTCTAAACTGATTAGTGCTTGGTCTAGGATTAATGGAGATGGTATTAATGCTACACATTGAAATATGACCTACAACCATGTTGTAGTCATGTGCAACTACATGGTAGGTTTATTCATTATTATCATTCTAACCTTGGTTTTGTCCATTATGCTATCATTGTGGGTTATGCTATTAATTTTGTTGATTCTGCTAGTTCAGCCTTTGATTTTGATACTATTGATTTTACTATTGCACTGGCAATTATTGTTGTTGTTACTAATTATTTTACTATTGTTTATTATGTTGAGGAAAGGGGTTTTGATAAATCCCAAGAGTTTGATTGGAAGTGGAAGCACCATTATCCAATGTTATCTCCCCATTCTCGAACATATTCTCAATTAAATGCTTGATTTACACATCCTTATAGATTATGCCCATTGACCCGATGATAGTCATAGAATTCATTTTCATGGTACCAATTAGGATAAGGAATGCCTTGTGGATAATTCTTTGGTATAGGCCAAATAATTAGATTAGTGGTAGCAAGCTTGTGAAATACAAACTCAATAGGTTATCCTAGGTCACTAAAGACATGATGTGTAGGCACAGTTCTCCTAGAAGGAAGGGTTTGTAATGGTAATGGCTATTGTATTTATTGTGCAAGTCTTAGTTGTTGTAATTGTAGTATTGGTTGGAGAGGTCATTGGGTAGGAGTAAGCTGAAAAGATGGTGCAGATGATGTTTGCACCATTTGGACATGATGGGATTCGGTTACTCCATTTCCCACAACATTCTTATTACGGTTGAATTTATTTAGTCTTTCTTGATTATTGGCATGTGTTGCTTGCAATGTTGGTGCTTGAATGGGATGTTGATGTTGGTCATTTCCCTAATTGGTACCTTGATTTTAATTAGTTGAATTAAGCTTGATAACTCTTTTATTGATGAGCACTCACTCAATCAATAAGCCTTTGTCGATGATTTTCTTGAAAGTATGCACACGTTGTAGTTCCAAATGATAAGCTATCTCACTATGAAAATTTTTAGTAAACACAATGGCTAATTGGTTATCTATTAAACTATGGATGAAATGACTTACAAGGGCTCTCCATCACTATAAATAACTTTCAAAACTCTTACCAGCTTTTTACTTTACTTGTGTTAAGTCCACTAATGAAATCTCATGCTCGAGATTATAGGAAAAGTGTTACATAACTTTATCAAAAAGATCATCAAAATATATTATTGAATTTTTGGGAAACTTTAAAAACCACTCTAAGGCTTGTCCAACAAAGCTCCTTAAAAACAACAACAAAAGGTAAATGTCGTTATGTCATTGGTTGACATGCGAGAAAGAATTCGGTCAAATGAGCCTTAGGGTCACCTTTCCCTTTGTATATGTCAAATTTTGGTGGTTTGTATCTTGGAAGAAATGATATCTAAAAATACTCCATGTTAAATGGGTAGGATCACATGTCATCCAATTTGGACTTTTTAATCTATTTACTAGCTTGAATGGCAGTAATTACATCCTTCATCTGTTGCAATTCTTGGGATAAGAAACTAGAAGGAATATTGGTTTGAGGGTGATTATTGGTTTGGGTAGGTGGTTGGGAGATCACAAGTGAGACACTTTGACTAGGGTATGATAGAGATCCCTGTTAGGATATATTGGTTTGGTTCAGGAATGGACTAGGAATATGTATATGTAGATTAAGATGTACTTGAAATTGCATACTTGGTTATGTGATATTCTAGTTTGGGTTGGTGAAAAAGGTTTAACTTGGAAGATTGTGTGGTTAGGATAGAGGGATATAACTATATTGTGCCTACTATGGCTGGAAAGGGATATGTTGTTGACTAATTGAACCTTACTATTGAGTGGGAATTTGTGGTCCAAGACCCTGTCTCTAAATTTGTGGCACATTTTGAACCAACGGTTGTCTAGTATGTACTTGAAAAATATGGGTACCTCTTTGTTGCATGAATCCCTATGAGGAAGTGAAATTAGGTTTCATATTTGGCATCTATCATTGACCAATATTTGCATGTTGTTGACTAGTCATTGCTTAGTTTTGGATTGGCATATTAGTCTATGACTGAAGAGGTATGTTTATCATTACCTAGTGAGGTGGAATATTAGTTTCCCCTAATTAAGGTGGCAATATATTTATCCTCTATTACATTGATACACTATATTATGTCTATTGTGGAATACTAGTCAGTACTTGTTGAGGAAGAGTACGATTTATCACATTTTATCATTGAGGCGTGACATTGGCTATTGCTTGATTACCTAATCCTGTAGGTTGTACACTTGAGGAAGAAGTCGGTTGAGGTTAGGGTGTATAAACTCCTATTCCATGGTATGATGATCCACTCATGGGATTAAATATAGGCACATGTTGTTGGCTAGTTGTTTGCACATTAGTACCACTTTGATCAAGACTAGACGTTATTTGCAAATTGTCTACTACATTGGGTTCACTATTCTATGTAGAGGCCGAAGACATTTCTTCAATAATGAGTATATGAATCAAGTCATCTATTGAATAATTTTGTATGAATGTGTTGTAATTCAAATTTTCTTGTCTGGTTAACTCTATCAACACTCATGTTGAAGGAAATAGGTCAATGAGAGGCTTACTCACCATGTTCATCTGATTGAAATCATGTGCTAGATTTAGGTAGGTTTGAAATGCTATCTACATTTGGTTAAAGTGATCTTCCATGATGTTTTTTCCTTGATTAGATATATTAAGATCTTGGTACGTTGTTTGAACTAGAGCCATAGGATTGATAGAAGAAGCATGTTGATCGTAAATGATATTATAGGGCACTCTTACTAGACTTGGTAAATTTTCATGGGGGAAGTTTGCTAGGAACTTGGCCCCTATCTCTATGGCTCTAACTAAAATCTCATATTTTTTCTCTAATAAATGTCACTTAAACAAAAATGGATCATACATGGAAGATGTATTAGTACAATATGACTATTGAATAACTAGCTCATCCACTATGGGTATTATATCTAGGTATTATATAGTTTTTTCTTGGTCTTGTTTTGAATAAGGTCATGTGTTAACCAGATAGTTAGCCAATGGATCTTGGATTTGTGCCCCCAATTGAGTATTATAAGAGGGATAAGAATTTATTTCATAAGAAATATTATCCACATATGGGTCTTGTACTATTTCTTCCTATACAACTACATTACTAATCCTTGGATTATACATGAGTCCACTATGAGTGTAGGAATACATGTTGGGACCCATAGTCAATGTTTTACAATAAAAGGTCAAAGAGTTTTACAAACTCTAAAAAGGATAATGTCTTAAATAGATGATGTTCTAACTTGGTCTAGAGTCATCAAAAGGATTAAAAGGTTTATATAAATATTTGTGAGGAAACAAGCAGTGTGAAGTATCTAATGTTTCACTATTCACACAAAGATAAGCAAGTAAATGGACCAAAAATCAAAATGCCAAACTCTAAGGTTGAAGTGTTTCAAATCAGTCTAATCCAGTAATTTAAAAGCTGATAGGTCTTTTAGATAAATGTGATGTCAAAATTTGGGCTCAAATAAGGCATGCGCTAAGACTTTTGGCCAAACAGCATCAAAATTTAGACTTTGAAATAGATAAAAATTTTAGTCTAACAGATTTGAAACACTTCTAACAAACACTAGGCATTTGATTCTTGGATATGAACTTGATCAACTAGGTATAAGGTATGAAATAAAAGGCACTTTATAAATAGTTTATTTTCTCACAAAAAATGGTATAAAACTTGGTTCTTTTGACAAACAAGCTAGACAAAAGTGAATAGTATAACTATTTTAAATAAAAGATCATAAAAGTACACTTGGATTAGTATAAAAATGTAGGAACAAATTTGGAAATCTATGCAAGAGGGTCTATGAAATAATATTTTAAATGTTTTGGGTAGTATAACAATGCTATAATACCTAAAAGGTATGATAAAAAGGTCTATTTCAAGAAACACTCTAAATCAAAGATGTTTCCCTACAATTTTGACAGCATAACACTACTTTTCTTGGCTCAAAATGTTGTGGTGCATAGACTCAAAGTGCAAGTTTTTAGCACAAAATGGCTTAAGTCTATCAAAAGGTGATAATAATCTTGAGTCTAAAATGGCCTTCAACCCAAATTAGAAATTGAACTTAAGTTCCCTCAAGTTTAGTTTAAATGGTGAACCTACTTAACACATCAACCCTATAAACTTATAAAGGTAAAACTTATAATTTAGATTATAAGTGAAGGACTTCAATAATTTTGGTAAAGGTCTAGACTCAATTGGGCAGCATAACTACACCAAAGTGGATGATATGACTCCCAAGCTTTTGATGAATTTTGAATAATGCAAATTGATGATCTCACCCAAGTAGCATAATGCCTCTTTATTCAAAGTAAAATTTGGACTATGTGTTTGGTTTGGATTGTTTATTTACACCAAGTTTTGACTTCAAACAAGACTTTAATCTTAGACTTTAATCTTAGACAAGACCAACTAATTAATCACTCTTAGATCCTAAACTGACGAAGTTGCTTGGTATTGTTGGAATCCATCAATATACATCATTTGAGAGGATTTTAAGTGTTCATCCAAAATCAAATGCACATTATATAGTAGGGTTTTTACACCCCCCTTCTCTTAAATGATAGTACTATGACATAGACCTTGAGGCACACCTTGCACCAACAATACTTCCATGGTAAGTGGGGATTTATCTCAAATCTAACAAGTTTTTGAATGATCTAGGGGAATCAATTGCACAATGACTTTCATGCCAAAAAATGCAAAATAAAAGCACAAATTTTGGGTCCATATCACTTGGCTTGTTGCAAAAAGGTTTAGTCCTTTTTGTAACCACTACATCTTGTTATTTGCTTAGTGTAGTGTGATGTCCAAAGTGCCACTACATCCCATGTGTAACTCCAATTAAGAGTCAAATTAATTCAATTATGGGAGGTGAAACCTCAATTCAAAGTTTCCCTAAAGAACTCATAGGAGGTGATGAAGTCCCCCTCGTAAGCCAAGTTTTGCATAAAAATAAAGAAAGCATGAAAGTAGAAAGATTTTAGGGTCATTTTCAGGGTCACCTAAACTTTGATGAGTTTTTGGAGAGTGATTTAGATGAATTTATTCCTAAGCCTTGAACAAGGCTACTTGCAATAGGAATGGTGCTTTTGATTCCAAGGGTTCCCTAAAGGTGACAAATGGAAGATCATACATGCAACATTCCTCTTTTTGCCAAACAAAATATTAATCTAAAAAACCAAGTAAATACAAAAAGCTTTGAAAATGTGAGTTCATTTTTAATCCCAAATGGAAAGTGAGGTGGTGTTCATTTGACCCCTTGGTCTTAGTTACAAACTTTGAAAATATTCACCATAAACATCAAAAATTATTTTGTTAAACACTAAAACAAGGTTCCTAATTGATTTTTAAGCATGCAATAGGTGATCTAAACATGTTTTTAGTAAATTTCAAGCTTGGTCCTATAGTAAAAATGTTAGCATGTCCTTTAGCTTTGAAGCTCTTATGGGATTGAAATAATAAACTTTAGAAAAAGATCTCTTGGGTCTGTGTTTTAAGAAAAATATAGTGACCAATGTCGATTATATAACCAATGATGGTTATATTTTCTAACCAATGTCGGTTATCTAACGAACATTAGTTATACTAATTTGACTATCGATAAGGTATACAATAGATGTTGATTTCATTAACTGGCATTGGTTAAGATATTCAACTAATTTCAGTTTTACTAGCTGACGTCAATTACCGTGTAAACCTGTGGTAAACAAAAATAGAAAAATAAAGTTAGAAAATCAATTTGTAAGAGTTTTAAAGGTCTAAATAAATATTTTAAAGATACAACATGATCTTCTTCATGTGTGGGATGTGTCTAGTCCCACCGAGGGTGCCATATGTGGATCTAGGAATTTGACTCAAGAGAGGATGGTTAGTATTGTGCTAGTTCCAAAATGAAAACAAAATAAAAGAAACACACTAATAGCATAACATCTCTAGGCCTAAACACTAGGGAGAGCTTAGTTAAGAAAAAAAAATGACAAACACAACTAGAAATTAAGGAATAAAACACAAGAATTCCTTCACCTTCTTTGGATGCTCCAAATGCCTTTGTAGTAGTGGCTTGCTCAGTTTTGTGCTCATGAAGTCCTTGGCAATGGAATATTGGCTACCTCCATCTCTCCTTGGCACCATTGGCTTGTGGCTTGGCTTGGCTTGGAATCAATTTGGCATGGTAACACTAGTTTCATGAAGCTTTTAGAACCAATCCTCAATTATAACTTTGCATTCTCAAGTCTTAGAAATAATGTGGTAAGGCCTCATATTTATAGATTTTTACAAATGTCTAGAATCAACCTGAACTATCCATCCTAAGATTGAGATGTGTGGTTGAGGATTAATTTAATTTTTTTAATTATGTTTTTAATTATCCTCATGATGAAATTGGAATAAGGGATAATTAAGAGGCATGGAGGGCATCATGGAAGAAACTAATGAGGCATGGAGGGTATAAATCTTGATATTTATGGAATTTATGGCCTAGGGATGTCTTCCCAAGAAATGAGGTCACCTGATGATGTAAATATTCAATATTCATTTCTAAAAATAAGTTTTCAACAATTTTTCATAGAATTATTAATTATGCCTTGATTTGGGTTAATTAGCTCTTAAGCATGTTTAAGCACTTTGTGCACACATTACTCAAATTGATTAGAATGTCTTATTATTGGTCCAAAATTTGGATAGATTAGAATTGGAAGACAATGTCAGATGCATTGGATTCATATTCCTATTTAGGATGTTACCAACAACAAATAACAAAGGCATGTGTCTTGTGTAGAAGATTTGATAGGAAAGAGAAATCTAGAGCACCTAGGTGTAAAATTGGCATTTTGACTCAGAATGGTTTGATCAAAGTTAGTTGGCCTATAAATTGCATTGCTCTATCTAGGGATACCCTAGCCAAAATCAACACTTTAATATGTTAGTTTCACATCATTTAGCATGTTTTAGTTTTTTAGGCCAAATTGTGCATTTTGGGTGGAAATTAGCCAAAACCCTGATTAGAGGTTATCAGTGGCCAATTTTGGGTGTCTATAATTTGCCCTTGTTTGGGAAGATGTTGCAATTTTTAAGCATAGTAACATCTTCTCAAAGAATTAAAAGGTCATGTATGTCTACAACTACAATGATGATAAACTAATTATATGATTTCCCCTTGAGGGAATGGTTGGCACAAGCAAGTCAGCAAACAGTCCCTCAAAAAGAAAGAAGCAAAATGAGGGAACCAAAAAAAGGAAAGATGATGGGGTGAAAACATAATAATACTAAAAAAGTAGTTAAAATCATTGAGAATGCAAGTGAGACGGTGCACAATGGTTTGCCCAAAGGTAGTTATAAACATTGTACCCTAATAGTGGTAACATGGTATGATAACACAATGATTTTTACAAAGGTGGTTATAATCATTGAGAAGATGGAGCTACTCCAGTTAGGATAAACAAAAAAGATAATAACATGCCCCTGTATAGGCAAAAAAATTAAAGTGGTGACAACACAATGATTTTCCTAAAGGTGCTTATAATCATTAATAAATATAGGTGGGACGGTGTGCAATGGTTTGCCCATAGGTGATTATAATAATTGGACCCCAATTATGGCAAACATGATGAACTTGGTTGAGGATGATGACAACTTAACACAGAGGGTAATGATGAATTGAAACAACCTATTAGTAGGGAGATGCTCATCTAAACTAATAAAGATTGAAATTCTTTTGTGTTTAATTACGTTGTTTAGGATAAGATTAGGATGGAATCGAGATGTCAGTGTCAAATAGATGCCACCATTATTTAATAAAATTCTTGAAACTGAGGTTTGTTGTAGCACATGTCAGTAGGCATCATGGTATAACATCATGAAGACTTGGCCAAAATATGCATGAGGACTGACTCCTGTAATCCAATACTTAATAGAAAATAATGCACCAATGATAGAAACCATGATGACAATGTAAAATTTTGAATAGGGATAGATTTAAGTGTAAGTGTGGACAAGGAATCACCCAATGAACACACATAAATTGAATTAAGGCAATAGTGCTAAAATCAAACAAATAAGCACACAAACAAACAAAAATAAGTAGAAATAAATAAACAAGCAAATAATGCAATGAAAACCTTAAAAATATTAAGCCTAGAAAATAGGGACAACTTAACAAATGAACAAAATGGGGGAATAGAAGAAAAAGAAGGGGGTGACTGAGTTGTCTCCATATGCACTAGGCAAGTGGACATTGCCTACATAGTTTTATGGATGTAATATCCAATAATAAAAACTTCAGGCTAAATGTAGTTCTCCTAAGGAATGGGAAGAATGTGATAACTGATGAAAACAATAGAATGGATGTGATAGAAGAAGAGGAATGGTCTTGCAAAATGGTAAGTGCATGAGAGAAAAAGGCCAGAAAGGACTAGGAAACTAAATGATAAGTGATTTGCTTGTAACATAGTAAGGTTTCCCAAAATCCTTAAGGTAAATAAGTGGTCAATGTTTTTATTCTTTTCTAACAATTTTTAAATGTTTTTGGAATTGTTTTGAAGTGTCTCAACTCAATCGAGAATGATGAGACACTAAATGGTTTAAGCTCATAAAATGATGAGAGTGTGGCTTAGGTTTCTTATAAAATAGCAAGAGTGTGGCTTAGGTTGCTTGTAAAATGGAGAGAGCATGGCTTATATTACTCACAAAATGGTGAGAGTGTAGCTTAGGCTACTCATAAAATGGTGAGAGTGTGGCTTAGGTTACTCACAAATTAGTGAGAGCATGGCTTGGGTTGCTCACAAAATGGCAAGAGTGTGGCTTAGGTTTCTCACAAAATGATGAGAGTGTGGCTTAGATTACTCATAAAATAGTGAGAGTGTGGCTTAAGTTGCTTGTAAAATGATGATAGTGTGGCTTAAGTTGCTCATAAAATGATGAGAGCATGGTTTAGAGTGATTAAGCTAACCTCAACAAGTATTGAGCACTACCTACATAGTCCTAGAGTAGGACCTTAAGTCACTATAGTTCTACCCTACAGTGGAAGGAATTTGATTAGTGTAACAGTCAATTCAAACAAAATAGGCATAGTTGGTAAAAATGCATGGTATGACATAGGAAGTGGTGAGTTAGTACATCAAGGCTTAAGGTTGCCCTTAGTTTGCCCATATGTAGTCATAATTAGTACATAATGACATAGATCAATGGTACTAATTTTCCTAAAGGTAGTTATAATTAGTAGCAAGATAAATGGTAAGAAAGGCATAAAAATGAAGGATGAAACTACCAAAACTTTTGTCACACTATCCCAAAATACAATCTCTGTTCAAAATACTTGAACCAACTAATGAAACTAATCAAATACCTTGATGCTAAAAATGCATAATAAATGGCAAAAAAACCAAGGTCAAATGGGCTAGGATTTAGAACACACTAGGCTGATAGGTTAGAAATGGAAAGTGGATATGATGAACAAGATGGATAAGGATGGTATTTGTACAAAAAAGAATAGTGATAAAATAGCATAGCTGAAATAGTCCTTATAGACAATACACCTTAGCATTCAAGCATAGTACCGTTTGAGATGAGTAATATTCATCAGCTCCAGAAGTTCATCATTATCTAGTGTTATGAGCCTATATACTCTTGATCCATAATTTGTAGTGATGATTAAGGGCCCTATCTAGTTTGGTTTGAATTTTCCTTTATGCTTCTTCTCAACCATGGTATTCTTTTGGTTTTATTTTAGAACAAGATCACCAAGTTCAAATGTTCTATTCTTAACACATTGATTATAGTAGCCTTTAATTCACTTTTGATATGCTTGAAGATTATTGAGCACGACTGTGCATTTCTTATCAATTAGGTCTAGCTCTTACAGGTGGGCTACTCAATAGTCATGACCATCTAGGACATGCTTGAAAGATATGCATAGTGAAGGTAAATCAACCTTAATGGAAAGGAAGGATTTAGTACCATAAACAAGTGAGTATGAAGTGGCTCTTATGTAGGTATGATGATTGGTATGGTATGCCCAAAGGATATGGAATATCTACAAGTACCAATCATGACTGGCATCATTGTCAATATTTTTGAGAATATTGGCAATGGTTTTGTTGGATGCCTCAACTTAGCCATTACCTTGAGGAAAATATGTTGTAGAAAAATTTTGTTTGATATTATATTCAATACACAGCTAGTCTACATCCTTGCTCTTGAATGATCCTTCATTATCAAATATAATGTCAGAGGGGATACCATAGTAGCAAATGAGATGATTGAAAATGAGTTTGGAAATTTGCTTTCCAATCACGTAACTAAGGGGTATAGATTCAACCCACTTAGTGAAATATTTGGTGGTAGTAAGGATATGTTTATGGCTATCAAATGAAGTGGGGTTAATCTTCCCAATGAGGTCAAGTCCCCATATATAAAATGGCCATGGTGTCAACATCAATTTCAAAGTTTTTGATGGGGTATGAATCAGATTAGCCTGATGATGACATTTGTCACACTTTTTTATATATATAGTGGCATCTGTATCTATTATGGGCTAATAAGAACCAGTGTACAAGAGCTTTTTAGATAGGACTACCTCGCTAGAATGAGTTCCACATACTCCTTCATGAACTTCTCTTAACGCTAGTGTAGATTCTATAGAAGTTAAAAAATGAAGTAGAGTTCCATCAAAACTATGGTGATAAAAGGTGGATCCTAGTAGAGCTTAATGAGTGGAATGATGAATGATGGATTTGGTTTGTTTTTGAGATAGGTTAGGTGGCAGCACTTGGTCATGAAGGTAGTTGTCAAGGTCTGAGTACTAGATAAAATTAGGACCAGTAATATCACAAATCATGGCAATGGTTGAAGGTTCATGAGCTGGTGTTGACAAATTTTTGATGAGGAACTGATACTCTCTAGCTTTATTTATTTGTCAAATTAGAGAGCTAATAGTAGCCATGGAATCTGTAGTTTTGTTGCTAGCCCTTGGTATGTGCTCAAACTAAATATTGGTAATTTATTGCTTAAAAGTGTTGACCATGGCTTTATATAGAGCCAGCTTGTCATCTTTGGTCTAAAAATGATCTCTAACCTGATTGATGATTAACTAAGAATCATAAAAAACTTGGAGATGAGATATGTTCCAATGCACTACTTGGTGAAGTCTTGTAATAAGTGTTTCATACTCAGCCATGTTGTTTATACAAGAAAAGCTTATTTTGAATGATTTAGGGATTAGATCCCCCTATGGTATAATAAACAATAGGCCTACCCCTAATCCATGTGCAGTAAATGAACCATCAAAATATAGTTTTTAGGGCTGCTCCTCAAGGGGTGTGTCAATGACGGTCATTATAGATTCATCAGTAAATTAGCAAATAAGTGGTTATGTGTCTATGAGAGGTGCTTCAGCAAGTTGATCTGCAATAACTTGTCCCTTGATTGCCTTATAATTGACATACTCTATGTCAAACTCATTAAGAAGTATGATCCATTTTGCCATTCTACTTTGAAAATATATTTTAGATAGTAGATACTTGAGTGGATCTACCTTTGAAATGACCATGGTATTATTATTCAACATGTAATGGCATAGTTTTTGAGCTATGAAGACCATAGCTAGATAAGTTTTTTCAATAGGTGCATAGTTATGTTCATATGTAACCAAGGTATAGCTTAGGTAGTACATAGAATGATCTTTTTTATTATCATCATGTTGAGCCAAGAATGACCCTAGAGCATGGTCGATAGTTGATAGGTATAAAAAGAATGGATTTCCTGGCATAGGAGGTAATAAAATAGGTGCATTAACAAGCTAGTCTTTGAGTTGTTGAAAAGTTATTTGGTAGTGATCATCCCAGTGAAATGAAACTCCCTTCTTCAAAAGGAGTGTAAATGGATGGAACTTTTCTACTAACTGAGAGATAAAGCATTAGATTAACTTAATCTTACCCTGCAAACTATGAAGTTACTTTAAATTGGTCGGTGGTGGCATCTTAGTTATAGCATGGACTTTAGCCAGATCAACTTCAATACCTCTATGAGACACGATGAAGCCAAGTAATTTGCCTAAAGTTACACCAAACACACATTTATTTAGATTGAGTCTAACTTTGTACTCTTGTAATCTTTCAAATATCTTACGTAGCATTATTAGATGTTCAGCCCTGGTTTTGGATTTTCCTAATATGTCATCAACGTAGTCTTCAACAATATTATGCATCTTATCATGTAATATGATAGTCATGGCCCTTTTATATGTAGCTCTAGCATTCTTAAGGCCAAATGACATTACCTGATAATAAAGTGTTCACCATGGAGTGGTGAACATTGTTTTATGCTAGTTTTCTAGTGCTATTCTGATTTGGTTGTATCCTAAAAAGCCATCCATGAGTGAAAGCATTTCATAATCAGTCATGGAGTTAATGATCATGTCGATATTAGGTAAGGGAAAATCATCTTTAGAATAAGCTTTGTTGATGTCTCAAAAATTAGTACAAATTTTGATCCCTTAAGAATTTTTACTAACAGGTACCACATTAGAGATCCATTCCAAGTAGTTTATGGATCAGATACATCCTACTTCTAAGATTTTTTTCAACTCTTTCTTTACCAATATATCAATGTGAGGATGCATCTTACATAGCTTTTGTTTTACTAGTTTGGTGTCAAGATTAACCATAAGGTGGTGTAGAACCAAGGTGGAGTCTAAACCTAGCATGTCAAAATAGGCCCATGCAAAGATATCTACAAATTCTCTGAATAGAGCTATAAAGACATCACATTCCTCCTCAATGAGGGACACTCCTGAATTTATCCATTTCATGTCTGATGGAGTCCTGATATTTACCTCTATTGTATCTTTAACGAGAAGGGTCAAACCATCTTCTACGATAGTAGGCAATGATTTAAACTATTGAATTATGTCAGGATCCTCCATTAAGACTTGCTCTTAAACTTCTCCTAGGCATGATGAATTTGAGACCCCTAATGGGAGATTTGGCCTTGTGATAAAAAAATTGGAATTTCTTGAAGAATTTGATCAAATACTTGTTTTTGCTCAAAGTTGAACTCAAATTCATAGGCAAGTTCATCGTTGGTGGTCTCTTAGTCTAAATTCAAATAAGAATGAACACCCCCATCTAATGGCACCTAAAACAAGTTTTCACCACTAGTTTGACCTTTATCTTTATTTTTTCCTTGGTCAAAAAGTGCCTCAAAGAGGTTTTCACTTTGGGACCTCAATGTTTTACTTATTTGTTTTTATCTAAGGGTGTTCAGTTGCTCTCCAAAATAGGCTACAAGATCTAATGTGATTGAGAATCTTGATTTATGATCTCCAAATGGAATGTTGTCTTTAAGGCCTAAAAATTCACAAAATGCCTCATCATTCTAAAACTCATCAATCATCAGATTAGATTCTTGTTGGTCCTAATCTATCAGTTGGGGATAATATAATGGAAATTGGTTGTGATGAATGGTTGGGGTAATGGTACAAATGGCATTATTATCAAATAGGTTGGTTTTAGTTAGTTATCAAAGGAGAGGCTATGATCAGACTCTACTTCACTATCAACATCATCATCACTAGTCACTGGTGATGGAGTTTGAATAAGATATGTGGGGTCACCCCCAGGTGGTTTAAATATAAGTCCATAAGGTCTTTCATACTTAGTCATGAAAATTGGCTTGATGGTTCCTTGCTGATTCAGTCTAAGGCCTCTTCCTTCATAATTGTGACACTCCATGATCCTATTAGGAATAGGATACTTTGCATTTTTATAAAAATCATCTTGGTTGACATTGTATAACCATGATTCATCCCCTTTAAGAGAGTCAAGTCCTAGGATAGATGTTGGTAAAAATGTGACAGGTCCCTTATCTATGTTCTTTTATTTCCAATGCATATGTGGGGTGACTTTAGGTCACCCAAAGGTTTTCATATTCTAAGGAAGATTTTAAATATGGAATGTATCATGGGTCACATGCTCTTCTGGTCCATTATCTAAAATGGTGAAATGATTAGAAGCTTGAGGAGGTAGCATGTGGGAAAGGGAATCCAAGATATTAGGATCTATACAATTATCTAGTGAAGGATCAATAAGTATAGCCTTACCTTTATCCTATTTGGAACTTGAATTCATGCCATACTGATAATTGTAGATTTTAAATTCAGCCTCAAGATGTTTGTAGTGTTCATATGGGTGTAAATCTCTTGGAGTATTCACTTCCATCCATGAGTGAGAAAACTTGATACATTGGTGCAACATTGATGGGACTGCGTGAATATCATGGTTTAAAGGCCCAATGATAATTGGAAAACTAATGGTTCCTTATGATTCTCTTTCCTAATTATCATTGTCTTTGATATTTATTATTTCTTATTGGAGATCTACCATTGTGTACCTAAGAAGCTTAATGAGCTTTAGAGACACTATGTTGAGGATAGATCCATTGTCTATAAGGACATGTTTCACTTTATGTTGTTTTATATAAAATTCAATGTATAATGGATTATTATGGATTGGGCTAAGAGAAGACATATCACTTTGGTTGAATGTGACTTATTTGGTTGGAGCTAGGTGTCCAACCAAAGCTTGAAATTTATCAAGGGATATGTCACTATTAATACTGGATTGGGTCAAAAACTCATTCAAGATGTTCTTATGGATTATTGGCATTCGTAACAAATCTAAAGTAGATATTTATACTAGTGTCTTCTATAATTTCTCTATAATATCAAATTTCTTGTCTTGGCTAGTAGTGAATCGTTTATTTTGAGGCTGAATGGTTGGTTGGATGACAGGCAAAGTGGCAGATGGTTGTGGGCCTAAGATAGTAATCTTTGACCTCTAAGTTATGATTACACAATCAATATTAAATACTGGAGAATTATTTTTAATCAATGTTGGAAATGGTGTGGGACCAAATAGACCAAGTCTCAGTTGTTGGTGCACTTACATGTGGTCACGTGGCAAGGATGAGTTGTCGATATAAGGTCCAAAAGGGGAAGTCTTAGTTTATTGGTTTGCCTGTACACATTCCTAGGTAAAAGAAGGATTATCTATGTAATTTGGCTAAATTTTGTTGTTTAGAAATAGTCTAGGTTGATTATTTCTTGGTTTAGGATTAATGAAGATGGTATTAATGCTACCCCTTGAAATATGACCTACAACCATTTTGTAGTCATGTAAAACTGCATGGTAGGTTTGTTGGTTGTTATCGTTATGACCTTGGTTTTATCTATTGTTATATCATTATGGGTTTTACTACTAATTTTATTGATTCTATTAGTTTAGCCTTTGATTTTGATACTATTGATTTTGTTGTTGCATTGGCCATTATTGTTGTTGTTACTGATTATTTTGTTGTTATTGATTGTTATGTCTAGGAAAAAGGTTTTGATAAATCCCAAGAGTTTGATTGTAAGTGGAAGCACCATTATCCAATTTTATCTCCTCATTATCCAACATATTCTCAACTAAATTGTTTATTTGGACATATCTTTTTAGATTATACCAGATATTTATATATTTTTGCAAATGTCTAGAATCAACCTAAACCATCCATCCTGAGATTGAGATGTGTGGTTGAGGATTAATTCAATTTTTGAAATTTATTTTGTAATTATCCTCATCATGACATTGAATAAGGGGCAATTAAGAGGCATGGAGGGCATGAAGGGCATGAATCTTGATATTTGTGGCATTTATAGCCTACAGATGTCTTCCCAAGAAATGAGGTCACTTGATGATGCAGATATTCAATATTCATTTCCAAAAATAAATTATCAACAAGTTTCTATGGATTTATTAATTATGCCTTGATTTGGGTTAATTAGCTCTTAAGCATGTTTAAGCACTTTATGTATAAATTACTCAAATTGATCAGAATGTCTTGTTATTGGTCCAAAATTTGACTAGATTGGAACTGAAAAGTAATGTCAGATGTGGTGGATTCATATTCTCATTTAAGATGTTACCAAAAATAAATTATAAAGGCACATGTCTTGTGTAGAAGATTTGATAGGAAAGAGAAATCCAGAGCACCTAGGTGCAAAATTGGCATTTTGACTCAGAATGGTCTAATCAAAGTTAGTTGTCCCAAAAATTACATTGCCCCATCTAAGAATACCCTAGCCAAAATCTTCACTTGAATATGTCAATTTTGCATCATTTATCATGTTTTATTGTTTTTAGGCCAAATTGTGTGTTTTGGGTGGAAATTGGCCAAAACCCTGATTGGAGGTTATCGATGGCCAGTTTTAGGTGTCTACACATAATTCATCCTGGATGCATATGCTACTATAACATATTATTTCTTGTATATGACAAAGTTTGATCATACATTGACAAATGATTTTAGTAAAGTACATAAAGTATCTACATAAAACAATGGCAATAAATTAAAATCTATATAAAAACTTGGAAAGAGTCTTCTCCAACATCAAAAAATGTTTAATCATCAAGCAATGTACATTGTGCTTTCATTTCCATTAAATTATATTTCAAGGAAAATAATTTTCATAAACACATCACCGCGGATAAAAGAACATATGTATTGAAAATCCCAAAACTATTAACACAAACACTTTCAAAGACATAATATGTGCCTCTCTTACAAAAAATATATTTCAAGACCAATGCATTTGGAGCACACTTATTTGGATAAACATGTGGTATATTATCTAAGAAAATATGAAAATAATAAGAAACGAAAAAAGCCACACATCACTCGACATGTTAGAAACAGTGTGATATATATCCAATAAACTATTATAGATTAAAAAAATGTTGTTTATACCATATCTCAACAATTAAAAGACATTGAAAAAATATTTTAGCACATGGGCCAAATACATACTTTTTTCACAAGACACAAATCAACAAGATTGAACACATGTTTATTTCATAAACTATAACACTATGGGCTAATACTGACATTGATAAATAAAACCTAGATGTTACTTTGTCTTTATTTGACATTGACACAAACAAATAAAATAATCAAATTCACGCTACTAACAAAAAATATGACATAGGTTGTGATTTACATTACATTGGAAATAAAAAATTATCTGACAATCAACAATTGCATAAATTTCAAACACCCAAACCACCATTATTAGTAAATAAATAAGAATAATTAAACTTGTGAAAATAATTGAATAAAGAGCAATGACTAATTGTCAAATAAATTGTAATGAGGAAAAGGCTTGCACCAAATAACCCAATATATTTGTTCTTAATAGGAGGAGCGAGAATAGGGAAAACATTCACAACAAAATAAATATATCAAACAATATCACAATCCTATAATAAGAAACTCAATAATGATCCTTTAAAAATAAAAGGAATCATTGTCGCATATACTAGAAAATTAACATACAATGTGAAGGGTGCAACTACACATTCTATCTTTCAATTTCCATATAAACCTAATCATATATTTCTATTGGATTCAAATACTCTAAATATCATAAGCAAACATTATGACTAATTACACCTATTACTTATTGATGAATTATAATTACTAGGAAACTACATTCTTTGTAATATAGACAAAATATTTTTCTAAATTATGCATACACCTACAAAATCATTTGGAAATGTTGACATTATTTTTCTTGGTCAATTTTACCAGACAAAATTGATTCAAGATAAATGGATTTTTAGGCAACTAATGTTGGATGGATAAATAATTCCACACAATTTTTGGCTTGACAATGTAAAAAGATTTCAATTACAAGTCATTAGATAAAACAACATAAAAAAAAATTATATTTTAAATCATATCAGAACTTGTCACTAGACTACAGAAGATATTGGATAATTCAATATAATGTGTTATAGACCTACTTCTAATGACCCAACATTTCCATACCTATTTCATAGGAATAATGATGTGAATAATCACAATGCTGAGATGCTTTTGCTTTTGAAGAAAGACACATTTAATCTAAATGATATTGGCAAAAAAATAAATTATATCCATGAAAACATTTCAACTAATGAAAAACATTTCTTACCTGACACAATAACCTTGAAGTGAAACATATTGGCCGAATTGATTGGTGGAAACTTTGAAATTCAAGATTGGTTAGTAAATGATGTAAATGGAATTTTCAAACATTACATCCCTAGAGAATTAGACATAGTTTGGATAGAATTTAATGACACTAGTATTAGAATGCTTCAACAAAAAAAGATATAAAACTTATACACTAAATACATTTCCAAAATTTGGACTACCATAATAAGAATTTCAAGAAAATGTTACATCAAAAAACCAATACTTAGTATACGTGAAAAATTTCCAATATAAATAGCACATGAACGCACTATAAATAGATCACAAGGACTTACTATGGATGTATTAAAATTTGATCCTATTGGTTTCAAGCATCATGGCCTTGTCTACACTAAACTTTCACATGTAAAAAACATATAATCACTTTATCTTGTCAATAAATTAAAAGTTGAGAAATTTTTCATATCTAAAAAAGTCAACACTAAAATGTAAAGACTTGAAACCTCTACCTGATGGATGTCACTTTTCATAATTTCTCCTAAAACATACAATAGTTTTATAAATTTCTCATCAAATACACAAACCTTGGAATCAAAGCATAATACATTATTATGACCTCATGAATGCAAGCATCTTATGTTTTCAAGAAACCAAAACTATGCAAACAATAAATAACACAATTATGACACAAAATTTTCATTATTATTCATCAATGAAGCTCCATGGAATAATGTTATGTTTTAAATAAAATATTTCTTTGAAAAACACACAAGTATTTGATATATCAAATATGGAGACTATGACGCATGACATACTTTATTTAGACATAATGTTAGGATAAATTAAAACCTAGATCTATCTGCAAATCTCATATAAGAGAAACTATTAAATGAATTAATCAAACATTAAAAAAATAAACATAAACATGCACATAATAAGAGACACAAGATTTAACATGGTTCACCCAAGATGGGCTACATCCACTAAACTTGTCCAATATATTATTTCTAACAATACAAGGGAGAAACAAAATCCTGTAACAAACCCTATTACACTTATATACCTTTTTTTCCTCCTCTAAGTGTACAATGTTCCATTTTTTTCACACTCATACATCTTATCCATATATCAATACATTTTAGGGTAAAAATTCCTAAACATAACCTCTACCTTCAGATCTAAAAACCTTTAATTAACGGCATAGATTGACTACAAAATTACAATTTAACAAGGCAATTTTAATGAAAAAATTCTCTAGGGTGTGCAACCCCTAGACCCCCCCATCGGGGGGGTCATCCCCCCCAGACCCTAAAATGGGGATTCCCCCCATTACAACCCCCCGTGCCATTAGGGATTTAAAGAATGGGATCCAAACCCAGTTAAAATAACATCAAATTTTTAACCTCTAATCCTAGAAGATAATCAGGTTCCACACCTAACACATATCAATAAGAATAGTTAATACATGTTGTTTTATTGTTTTAGGAAATTAGGTGTTTAATTCCTAAATAATAAATTGGTCTAAGCAATGTAAATCAGTGAATAATATGCTTTAATTACCCTACTAATTTGTGTAAATAGATAGTATTTTTGTCTTTTCTAAATATACAAGAAGTGAGAAAAAATAGAACTTATCTTACTCTAGTTGATCTAGATTAAGACAAGGCCTAATACTGGAGGACTAAGATTGGAAAATATGCTGGAATAGGTTCTTGAACTTTGTTTCTAGGTTGGTAAGAGTGCTAAAAGTGGACACCCTATTGTTCAGCACTATAGTCTTATTCTAACACTATTGTTTTGAGGCTTAAATCTTTTTGGGTTCTGTTCGATAGGCCTATGTTGCCCTATCTATGAATTTTGGAGGCCTAAAAGCCTATGGAGATCACTATGTGTCTAATTTGGTATTCAAAACCCTTAGGATCTCTTTGTGCTTGACCTTGAATGGAAACTTGGGAAAGAAAGAGAAGGGGTTAGTGTGTAAAGGATACATTAGATGCACTTTACACCTCATGTGTGGGCACGATGCCTGCATACCAATACTCCAAAGAGGGATCAATCTAATGTAGTTCTCCCATTGAAGTGCTTGGTGCAATTGTGTATGATGTATTCACCATGCCATTAGGGATTTAAAGAATGGGATCCAAACCCAGCTAAAATAACATCAAAATTTTAACCTCTGATCCTAGAAGATAATCAGGTTCCACACCTAACACATATCAATAAGAATGGTTAATACATGTTGTTTTATTATTTTAGGAAATTAGGTGTTTAATTCCTAAATAATAAATGGGTCTGAGCAATGTAAATCAATGAATAATATGCTTTAATTACCCTACTAATTTGTGTAAATAGATAGTATTTTTGTCTTTTCTAAATATACAGGAAGTGAGAGAAAATAGAACTTATCTTACTCTAGTTGAGCTAGATTGAGACAAGTCCTGATACTGGAGGACTAAGATTGGAAAATATGCTGGAATAGGTTCTTGAACTTTGTTTCTAGGTTGGATAAGAGTGCCAAAAGTGGACACCCTACTGTTCATCACTATAGTCTTATTCTAACACTATTGTTTTGAGGCTTAAAGATTTTTGGGTTATGTTTGATAGACCTATGTTGCCCTATCTATGAATTTTGGAGGCCTAAAAGCCTATGGAGCTCATTGTGTGTCTAATTTAGTATTCAAAACCCTTAGGATCTCTTTGTGCTTGACCTTGAATGCAAACTTGGGAAAGAAAGAGAAGGGGTTAGTGTGTAAAGGATACATTGGATGCACTTCGCACCTCATGTGTGGGCACGCTGCCTGCATACCAGTATTCCAAAGAGGGATCAATCTAATATAGTTCTCCCATTGAAGTGCTTGGTGTAATTGTGTATGATGTATTCAGCTAGATGCAAAATTGGATGTACTTTAGATGACTAGAGACTGGTATGAGTGCTTGAATAGGCTTGAAATGCTCTTGGAAGCCTATATGAAGAGAATAGGGAAGAGTGCTTGAATACACTTGATTGTATTCTTTCTTCTTTCTTGTAAATGAGTGACAACCCTTCTAAATAGACTTTGAATGGAATTTTATAAGGTAATTAATGATTGTGGGTTAAATGAACATATATTAGGTAGACAAGGAAAAATATAATAATTAATTAAAATCTAACTGTTAGAAGTAAAAATGCACTTGAATAATAGTGCTAAAAACAAGACACCCTAGGTTCTAGCACTCTTATCTAATTTAGGTTTTATCCTAAGGGGATGAGACTTAGAGGGATAGATATGGGCTTGAAAGGTATGCTTGGGTTTGAAAGAGATAAGTCTAGAAGGCTATGGATGACTGAGAATTAGTGAAAGAATAGCCTATAAGGGTTATGTGATCAATAAGGAGGACCTATGGGTTGGGTGTCATTAGCCATGCCTAAGTCATCCAATCTTTCATTTTACATGATTACATTTTCCCCCCCTTTATTCTAGTGATACATTAAATCAATACACTAGGATAAAGGAAAGTAAAAATCATACCTAAACTTACCTGTGAGGGAAAAGCTCATGAAGTTGTGTGATGTTAGATCTACATAGAAAGAGCACATTATGAAGTTTGAATCTACAAATGAAAATATAAAGTAGATCAGTTTTTACTAGATATGCTATATCTAAAATAATAATGTACAAAAACTAAGAGGAAGAGAAAGGAATGAATACACCTCACCAGATATGTGAAGCAATATAAAACCTATTGTGATGCTAGATTGTGTTGAGTATGCGTTGAATCAAGAGTAATAACATGAATGGAGTTGAGTTCTCAATTCCCTGGAAGGTGGATCAATAATACAAAGGCTATCCCTTTGGTTTTATTTTCATAACCAAGTGAAGTTAATGAATCATGCATGTGTTAATCAATGTTTGTATTGTGTGTCCAATCCCTCTAAATAGGTGGCTCAAGAATACAAAGGCTAGCCCTTTGGCTCCATCATTACCCTATGAAGTGAAGCTATGAAGTGATATTGATATAAAATATATGTCATATGAAATGTCTCATGGAGGCCATAGATGTGCTAGAAATCTAACAATGTGGCATGGATAGCCTAAATCTATGTGAGAAACTAGGCCACTCTTGGCCATTTCAAAAGATAGAGGTTAAGCTTGTATGAAATCCACTCTGAAATTGATGTACGAGGCTTATATGAAAGCCAACTTGGGAACTTGGGTACTCATAAATTTAAAATTTAATGAAATTTCAACTCAAAAATGATGCCAACCACCTACAGATGGAGTGAGCCATGCAACTACTGAGAATGCTTAGAATAAATTAAACTCAAAAATAAAAGAAGATCAATGTACTACGCACATTACCCCCAGTCACTAATGTCTAGAACATGGATTCTGATTTGGAAGTTATGCCAACTACCTAATCTAAAATAAAATTGAGAACCATCATGTTGTGCATGATAACCCCCTATATCTGAGAAAATTGTACTAAATCTGAGTAATTTGGAAGTGCAAAAATTATCCCTAAACTAAACTTTTTGCCTATTTCTAGAAAGCATGAGTGTTTCTCTGCCTAGATAGGAGCACCAAAATGTGGACACCCCTATGTTTGGCACTACTATCCATTTCTATCACTATTATTTGGTGTAAAAATTGGTTACTAATCTAGAACTGTCACTATTTTTATGCTTTATTTTGATCAATTTGACCTCTAGATTTTGTACTCAGTGGTCTGAATGTTATTGTTTCAACTATTAGGATCTTTGGTCTCTATGAAAAAACCCCTATTTGATTCTCCCTATTTTAAGGGTAGGAATGATGACCTTGAAATGATTGCCCTCAGAAGAAAAGAGTCCTACAAGTGTGTTAAGTTGTATAGATATATGATATAGCATTTGATATTTGACAATATGTTTCCAAATATAGAAATGTTTATATTGATAGATTATTATCAATAGGGGTATGCCTATATATATATATAATAATGTGAAATCATGTGCAAAGTACTAAACTAGAAATGTTAGATATTAGTTGTTAGTTAGATGGATGGAGCTTGATGTCCATCATGGTATCCAAGAAAGTAAAGGAAATGCATGATATGGATCATGGCGTTGCACACATTGAAAATCAAAAAAGAAATCAAGTAAACAAGTAAGAATCAATAAGCACACAAGGATGGCCAAGGGGCCATGCAAACAAGGGACATGGGCACATGTCACTCAAATTGGAAAACAAGCTTGGAAGGCATGTTCAAATGCCACATATACATATAAGTGAAACAAGCAAAGTTGGCAAAAGGGCCACAAACACATGGAAGAATACAAGAAAAGGACATTGTAAAATGTCCTAAGACACACATATGAATAGAAGCAAAGGACATTGGCAAAAGTCCTATGGCATAAGTAGGAGACAAGCTAGAATTGGAAATGTAATCACACAAGCTACGTTAAGAAAGTAGAGAAAGCATGTAATAGATAAAATAGTTAATTAATTACACCATGTAAGTAATATAAAATAAATGGCTTCAAAAAAAATGGTTTTCAGATGGCAATTACCAATAATAAATGGAAAAAGATAAATCAGGTCCTAACAAAATGGTAATTTACAATATTCAACTTATGTAATTTTTATTTTCTTTGTATTTTTATCACCAAATAAATGTTCATGCGATTGCCAAAATGATTTCAAGAATCTAAATATAAAGTCAAAAAAACATACTAATCAAGGAACATGAACAAAACAAGAAAAGCTAAGAAAATGATAATGTTTTATTTGCAATGTACTTTGCATAATAACAACAACAAAAAACTTGCTAATTGTTTTTGTGTGAAAGTGACTATTTTTTTCCCATTTTTACCACATTGTCCCAATACAAAAAAAAAATTAAATATGGAACCAACAATATCTAATAATCAGGAAATAGAAATAAAGAAACAACAAGTAGCAAAATGGTAATTTATATCTTTCAACTTACTTTGGTCAATAACAATGGATAAAAGTATCATTTTTTTATATTCATCTTATGCATTCTTTCTTCATTTTTTCTAGAAAATGAACATTCATGTTATTTTCAAAATGATTATAGAAATATAAATTTGGAGTCAGGAAAGAATATTAATCAACAAACAAAAATAAAACAAGAAAACACAATAAAAGAGTAATGTTTTACTTGCATCTTGCTCTATATAGTAACAACAACAACAACAAAAAACTTACTAGTTATTATTTATGAAATTTACTTTTTCCTGTATTTTTACCACATTGTCATAGTAGAAATAAGAAAATAAATATGGATCTAGGGGTATGTAATAACCAAGAAACATAAATACAAGAGTGACAAGTATTTCAATGAATTTCTTGATTATTATTGGGAAAGATGAAAAGAAGAAACTAAATACGAGTATCATTAAAAAACTTGATTGATAGTATATGCATTGAATCAAATAAGAAAGCACTAAAGCAAACTTGTTTGTTAGACAAATAGATGGATGGATTGCCTAGTGATAGCTATATCTTGAAAGTGAGAGCCTCCATAGGGGATATCAATCCACACATTTTAAACAATTAAGCTTATAAACAAAAAAGAAGGGTACTTGCATCAATAAATCAAAAGGTATTAAAATTGAATACAAGAATGCTTGCTAAGAAAATAGACTAGAAATAATTAAATTATCAATGAATTAATTAACACTAGTGATAAGGTATTGGGTTCTGGTTCAAAAAATTAGAAAGGGGTCTGTGAGTAGGTAGGAACATAGAAAATTAGGTTTGATTGGGTGTAGGTAGGTGAAATTGGCTTGATTATTTTTGGTGCCACAGTGACCATCAATGGTTAGGATGACCGTCAGTAGTTAAGGTGGCCATTGATGGTCAAGGTGACCATTGGTGGTTGAGCAGACCATCAGCAGTTGAGTCAACCATTGATGGTTACTGTGTGAGGATCTAGGTTGGTAATTTGGCTATTTGATGGGATTCAAAAGATGGATCTCAAGAGATGGGTAAGACCGAGGTTGATTTTGAAATGGAAATAAAGTTAATAAATACTAAAAAAAAATTACTTATCTTACCAAAATTCAATTGGGTAGATGGTTGAGGTATTTTATCTATTAGTAGAATCCAGTTCAATTCTAACAAAGTAACGATACCTAAAGACTTGGTGGAGAGGTGGTGGAAAGTTAACTCTCTGATATGATTGTTGGATTGTTGGAAGGTAGTTTGACCTACAAAAATAAACTCCTAGATATACAAGCTCTTGATAAAAATTGCATATCCTCTTTCACCTTTAGGGTCCTCTTTTCTTATAGGCACAAGCAAGAGGTGGAAGTGAAGGTTCAACTGGGTTGTCTAATTATAAATTATCCATGCAAAGGCTCGCAATAGGATTTAGACAAGTTATAATTAGAAAATCAAAGTGGGTGGTTTGCATGCTTGGTTAAGGAGATACACCCTAACCATCGATGGTCAAGGTGACTGTCGATGGTCAACCTGACCATCAATGGTCAAGTTCCAAAGGAAATAAAAAGGATGAAAGGCCAGGTTGAGCTAGTTGATTTAAACTGATTGTGGGTTAGGTTTGATTAATGGTCAAAGGTTTAAATGATCCCAAGGGGAACTTAAGGTGGTTTAAGGGGTATTTTGACATTCAAAATTTTAGTGTGAAAATTTTGAGTTTCTAATTTTGCCCCTTTTTGTTATTAAACTTGAGTCAACTAGCTAAAAAACAAAAATTGATGATGGTCAAAGGTCTATCAATTTCCTCGAGTATGGGAGGAGGTGTTCCCCCTCAAACTAGGAGGAAATGAGGTAAATCAAAATTGGGTATGGATTTGATAAGATGGGTGAAGGTGATGATGAAGGTGGATGACTAATTGGGCACTAAGGCATAAATAGGTGTGCAAAGGGTGAAAAAAAGTGCAATAGCCAAGATCATATAAAGACAAGCTTGCCATGGTTGATAATAATAGAAGTTGGTTCTAGAAAGATAAGTGACCAATTACTACATAATCATAGGTAGGCATCATGACTGAGTACACATGTTAGTCTCCTAGATAAGGTTAGTGTCTCTAGTGTGTATCCAAGGTAGGAAGTGTTCCCATGGAAAACATAATTAGGTCAAGTGTAATGGGTATTTGAGGTAAGAAGTGCTCTCAAAAAGACACAAGTGGGTTAGGTAAACATGAGGTGATGTAAATTCAAAAAGGGTCAACATGGAAATCTTGTCATTATGGTCAAAGGACCAGGTAAAATGTGGCAAAAAAAGCATGCTAATTGGGCCAAAATGGACCAATGGTGAGGTGATGAGGTGGTTAGGGTGGGTGGAGAAGGTAGTCTCCATGGGTGGGTCAAACTAGGTTATTTTCACTAAAATGGGTTGACCTAAGGTTTAAATGTCAAAAAGGGGCATCATGACTATCAATGGTCAAGGTACCTAAGGGTGATCATCGATGGTCACCTTGACCATCAACAGTCATGGTGGGAACCCTAAAAGTCCATAGGTTAAAAGTGAAAGTGGAATTACTTTTTACCCATTGTAACTCTTGCTCATTTGACTTTGTGCCCTTATTTCTTAGTATTTTGGCATTTTACTATGAGAGATTTGACCAAGTGTTTGGCTGAGTTGGTGGGTGGTGATTGGTTGGAATCATGTGCTTGAGGTGGTTTCCTAGGACTAAGATATAGGGTGGATAAGGGCATAGTCAAGCAATGTTATGGGATCTTCATCCATGATAGAGGTCGAGGAATGAGGTAGGTAGTATCTTGAATTTGATAGAATATTTTTACTTTTGCAATTGTATTGAGTTGGGGCTCAGGGTGGTTTAAAATTTGCTTAGGTGGGATTTATTGTGCCCTAAGTAGGTTTTTATAAAATTCAATAAATTGGGAGGGTAAATTTAGTAATAAAAAGGGTGGTTAGGTTATAGGGGGTGGGTAGAGTGATTAGGGTAGCTAAGTAGGTGTTTTAGCTATTGGTTGGGTGAAATTTGGGGGTAGCTAGGGTTTGGGCATTCTAGTCATAGAATGCCCATAGTGACCATTGATGGTCAAGTTTGATCATCGATGATCAACACCCTATAAAATGAGGGTGTTTGACTATCAGTGGTCACCATGACCATTGGTGGTTGACAAGGTATGAAAGATTTTGAAAAGTGATTTAAAAGGTTAGGGCAAGTGGAAAGCTTGTGTGTTAGGCCAAGGTGAGCAAGGTAGGTCTAGAGGGTAATGTTAGTGGGCATGAGTTAGATAAAATACAAATATTAAGGTAAGCTAGCATAATTATCAAGAGGGAGTAATGCATTGCCTAAGGGTTGGAGTACTAAGTGGAGGCAAGGGTAGGATGTTTGAGAATGTTTGGGATGGGGTAGGTGTTTATTGGAAAGGGTAGTGATGTATTGGTTTGATAAGTATCAGCTTGATAGGCTAAGTTAGGTACCAAAACATTAGGTAGGTGTGGGTTGTGAAAGGTAAGGTAGTGGATATAATGGGTGTGGGTTAGGGTAGAATAGGTTGAATGTTGGTAAAGAGGTCAATTTAGAAATGAGAAATGTTAATGTGTGCTAACCTTTTATTTTATATGCATGAGAGTAGATCTAGATGAGGGATTGATTCCCTAAGATATTTATAGATATTTAGTATGGGATGACCCCAGCTGATTGGGCCCACATGGATGAGGTGGGGCCAGAAGCTATGAGGCACTACTAGCATGTTCCCTAGGATGCATCAATGGTAATAGTGCTCATCAAGATATGGGATCCCGCTATGAACACCTTCCTAATTTTGACTGATGAGATGACCATTCTTCTTAAGGATATGCATAATATCACTTGACTTTCACTGCATGGTGATTTGATCTACCATATTGAGTATAAGGAGTGAGATGATCATGTCAAGTTCTTGTATGGAGATGATAGTGATCAGGTTAGATGGCATGTTGGGGGATTTAGGTATATAGAATTGTATCAAAGGTCTCTAATTAAGAGGAGACTCATGACCATGCTTATGATTATTGTGACCTACTTTGGGCCTCTTGACTTGAGTAGTGGGATATTTCCTTACTTACTACTAGGGGTTCTAGTCGAGCTACTACTAGGTTAGATGCTATTTGGTTGGGTTCATGTCTTATTGGTATAGATATCTAGGGAGTTGTGAGGGTGTATGGCCCATAAGAGATATGGCATTAGTGTTGTCCTAGTTTTACATTGCTATGCCTACGAGCATATTTAAGTGTTGAGGCCAGTAGGGTTATCATGGGTCAGCTATACATAGATTGACTTCCCCATTGGTTTCATGTGATGGAGGGGTGATTTTGCTAAATTAGGTGTAGGTGGTGGTGCCCATGATGTGAAGTGGTTTAGGGGTGCACTAGGTGCACTAGTGGTAGATAATATCATATGGAAGCCATACCTATATTTTTTGGTATGACCAGGGTATAAGAGACAGGCACTCTCCTTTTAGAGTTATAGATGGATACTCGATAGGTGAGATGGAGAGGTGGAGTTGATTCTATTTGATAGGGTATGCTGATAATTTGGTCTAGTACAAGGCATTCCAAGCTCATTCCCTAGTATAGGAGAGAGGACTCAGAGATCTTATTGCCAGTGCCAAAGCCTATTCTTACTGTTCTAGATGGTGCATATGAGGAGCTACTAATTAGGGCTCTGATAGATGATGCCAAATTCATAAATAGATACATGGCATGGTAATAACCCATATATGCAACTATAGACATTAATGGAGACAAAAGAGGTGTGAGGTCAATAGTCATGGTTCTAATGGCCATGATGGATAGGTAGGGGTGGCTCTGGCCATAGTAGAGCGATAGGTAAAGGTTTTACAGGGATAGGTGGCCACATTATAGGGTTATATTATCACATTATAAGTTCATCTTGTTACTTTCATAGGGGAGAGGGATCAGGCCAGGACCTCTCTAGGCTTGGTGACTCAAGAGAGGGACTTTCTATAGTAGATAGGAGGAGGAACAGTAGTAGGATAGGCAGCACCACCCAGCTTTACCCTTATAGAATGGTACCTAGCTATAATGGAAGATTTTTAGTAGTAATGAGGCTATTATTTTGGCATAGTGTCTAAATGAGCTCTAATGGGGTGAGTATAGGGATAGCTTGGCAAGGGGAGCTAGTTTAACAATACCAAGGTAGTGGGCAGCATCTACACCTAGATAGATGGGGATAGTTGGTGGATCGGCAGGCATAGCAAGTGGACAGGCACAAAGACCTAGTAGAGCTCCAGGAGGTAGTGGTGCCTCTAGGGCATAGACAAAGTTGGATCCCATACCATCCCGCCTAGCCCAG
Source organism: Torreya grandis (assembly GCA_037957365.1). Lineage (NCBI taxonomy): Eukaryota > Viridiplantae > Streptophyta > Pinopsida > Cupressales > Taxaceae > Torreya > Torreya grandis. The sequence continues at coordinate 2,980,300 of JARHVA010001840.1, forward strand.
CCCATGCCATACTCCATGATGCCCTATCTACCCATACCATCTAGCCTAGCCCAGCCCTCTAGTGAAGTGATCTGGAATAGCGCAGTGATGCAGTCCATATGTAACACGAGGGGCACCCATCGGCCGAGTGGTTGATGCAGTGATGCGATATAGAGTGGCCCACCCTATCCCCTAGATAGTGGTGGCTGGCCACTCCCATCCCCCCCCCTAAACAGATGAACTGTATATGACCCTTGTATATCATTTTTATTCTAGCCTATGAGTTGATGCAGTGAGATGTATATTTTTAAGAGAGATATCTATCTATTTATATGTACACATTGCTATGATCATTTGACGTACAAGCTTATATATGTGTTATTTATGTTCACATGTATGGTTTTATGGTTGATGGTTTAATGTTGATGATTAATGATTATGAGTTGATGCTTATATGTGATCATGGATTATGTTTATGTTATGGATGCTTAGCTTAGGCATGAGATGGTTTGGATTTATGGTTTTGCTTATGACATGCTAAATCTTGCATTAGTATACTTTAGACATGTGGTGAAAAATGGTTAGTTGTTTAAATGTTGATGGATGTTATTTTTTTATGATGTTGGTCATGGTTATGGTTGTTATTATGGTTATGCTTATGACATGTTAATTTTTAATGAGTATTTTGGATTTCATTATGTTTAGAAATGTTAACATTGATTTTTTTGCTTATGGACGTGATTATCATGCATGGTACTAAAATACGGATGGCTATAGTTATGCTTATGGTTCTTTGTTGTTAATGTTTATGATAAAATGCATGAGATAGTTTAATTAACAACACTAGATGAGAGAATAGAGAATACAATCAAGAGGTGAACACCATAATGGAAATATCAACTAGTCATGATAGGATGGGCATAGAGCACAGTGCTTCTTTATTGATAAGGACTAAAACAAAAATGAAGTTGGATTGACTTAATGAATACAAGCCCTTCAAATGCTTTCCATTAACATTTTTCAGTTGGATGAAAAAGGTATCTTGGCCACATAATGTGAAGTAAGCTCAAGAATCCCTTGCTTAAAGGGGAGATGGGTGAAAAATGGAACCTTCTTGTGAGACTAGCACACTCCTTCTATAGGTGTCCAAAGAGTCAGTATAAACAAGTATATGCCAAGCTATATAGATTGATCAATGCAGGAAGTCTACTTGTGAAATTTGATTGTGGATTCCACTTTATTATGTTATTTGAGGGTTGATTATGGCTTTAAAAATTAGTTTGATTTTGTTTTAAATTGGATAATGGGTCTTGTGGTGATTACTATATATGGGAAGCTGATCGATGCAAGAAGCTTCTAAGAAATTTCTATGATTTTGAAAAATGCTTACTCATCCATCCTTTGAGGGAGTGGTCTAATTTTATGTGCTTTGTTTAATGTTTTTGATACCTATCCTTCAAGGGATCAGTCCAACTTATGTTATGATAATTTCAAAGAGGTTTTCAATAGTTATCCTTCAAAGGAGTAGTTCGTGAATGCTTGGATGACCCATGATTGATAGTGATAGGAATTTTGTTATTTTTATTTGATTTTTCTTGACATATACTTGTTTATGTCGGCTTAGTGGTTCACCTTTATGAAATCAAAATTAAAAGCACTAGGAAGTTGATTAGTGTGAAGAGGTTTAGGTGACAACCATGGGAATCCATCCTATGAAGGTGTGGAAAGTACCATGAGAACCATGTCATGGGTAGATCCATGATACCCATTGTTTAAGATAAGGATATGCTAGTTATTGATGATCACATGGTTTAGTGTTAATCAATTTCCTTTGAAATGGAGAGATGAAATGTGAGCAGAAAGTAAGGGATGAGCTTAAGTTAGACAAAAGGTGAATGAGATCCTTCTCAGTAAAATAATGGGCATAGATGCGAAGAATTAAGGGGCTCAAGTTCTAGGTGGCATTTGAGAGAAGACAACTGGTAAGCTCATGATCCATACTTATGGGTTATGATATAAGGCCCAAGTTAATTGAGAGCAAACTTTCCCAACTTACTTTTTTCCATATTAGTGACATGTTGATTTTCCTTTAGGATGAGGTCACTGATATTGAATTCCCATATTTTAAGGTGTTTGTTATAAACACATTTGATATGCTCTTGATATACATGAAGATGGGTGAGGGTGGCTAGGTGATGCTCATCAAGTAGTTCAAGCTAGCTAAATAGTGCTGATGATAATCATCCTCCAAAATAAGCTCTTTCAAAAATATGCAAAGAGAAGGGATTTGGAATTTAAGAGGCAAGATAGCCTCTGATCTAAATACAAGATAAAATGGGGTAACTCTTTTAGGGTTTCCAATTTTGGTATGATATGCCCATAAGGTGAAGGCGATGTGCAAATGCCAATTTAGTTAGCATGTTATTAAGAGTTTTGTTAGAGGATTTTCCCTATCCATTAGCTTGAGGGAAATAAGGTGAGGAAAAACTTAACTTAATGTTTAATGCATCACATAGACCCTGGACTTGCTTGTTCTTAGAGGATTTTCTATTATCAATGATAATCTTATGAGGAACACCGAAGTAGCAAATGATATGATGGTTGATAAAGTCAATATTTTTTTATACCTGGGTTGAGACTTGAGGAATAGACTCTACCCACTTGGTAAAGTAATTAATTATGATGATAATATAATGGTGTTATTATGATGAATGGGGGTTGATCTCACCAATAAGGTATAGACCCCATTATGAAAAGGGCCAAAAATTGGTGGAAACCTGAAGGTTATGGATATGTGTGTGATGAAAATTAGTGTGTTGTTGGTACTTAGCACACTTTTTCACATAATCATATTAGTATTAGTTAAGGGTAGGCCAATAATATCCAAAATAGAGGATGTGCTTAGCTATAGTGAGGCCACTAAAGTGTCCCCCACAGATGCCATTGTGTGTTTCCTTGATAGCGTGGGAGGCTTCGTGATTACACAAGAAATAAAAGAGGAGGCCATCGAAGCCATGTTTATAAATAATTCCTCCCACAATGATATAGCAAGAGGTACTCTAGATAAATGCTCATCAAGAATTCCTAGAGAGGATAGAGGGAACTATGCCAAGGTTAAGGTAGTTGAAGGTCTAATGATACCAAAGGTTGGTTTGGATCTCCTCCACATTGAAAATTGTGGGATAATCTAGTTTGATATAGGACAATTGGGTAATCATATGAATAATGATAGACAACTTAAATTTCAAGGGTGAAAATAGTATTTGTGAGGCAAGGGAAGCCATGGTATTATAAAACTTATTGGTGTATCATGGGGTTGATTGGATGTGATAGTGTTTGAATGATGCTAGGAGTTCATCAACTAGTTGTTTGTAGTATTGCAAGACATCATTCTTACACTGGTAAGATCCATTGATTTGAATGACTATAAGTTGGGAGTCACCATTGATATTAATTGTTTTGACTCCTAGGGCTAAGGCAGTCTGAAGGCCTATCACTAAGGCTTAGTACTCAGCCATGTTGTTGGTACATTTAAAATCAAGCTTTAAGGACAAAGGGAGAGGTTCACCATCAAAGGGGATAAAGATGATACCTATTCTCCCACCATGTTGACATTTTGATCCATCAAAGAACATGGTGACTTGATAGGTGAAATTTCCTTGAGATAGGGCCATGATGGACTCATCTAAGAACTTAAGAGGAGGAGGTTAGTTATCTGTTAAAGGTGCTTCAGCCAATTGGTCGATAATGACTTGTACTTTAATTAACTTTTATTGGAGTAACTCAAGATCAAAATATATTAATATCATGATCCACTTGTTCATACGCTGGTTTTGATATGGCATGGAGTGCATGTACTTGAGTGGGTTAGTGTTGGTTATGACATAGGTTTTATGGTTAAGAAGGTAGTGGTAAAGCTTGGTAGACATGAATACTAAAGCTAAGTAGAGTTTCTCAGTATGAGTGTATTGAGTCTCATACTCTACTAGTGTGAAACTAATGTAGTATACGTCTTTCTCTCTATGTTGTTTGTCTCGAAGAGCCATCATTGCCCCTAGGGAATGGTTGGTGGTAGAGATATATAGGTAGAAAGGTTGGTCATCCTTGGGAGGGATAAAGATAGGTGGTGACAAAAGGTACTCTTTGAGTGATTCAAAGGCCTTTTGAAATTTTTTATTCCACTTGAAAGACACATCCTTATTCAAGAGGTAATGGAATGGTTGACATTGATCTGAAAGCTAGGAAATGAAATGATGAATGGACTGAAGCTTCCCTTGCAAGCTTTAGAGTTATTTAAAGTTAGTAAGAGGGAGCATGTCTAGGATTTCTTTGATTTTCATGGGATAAACTTTGATTCCTTGAAGGGAGATAATGAAACCAAGAAGATTTTCTAATAAAACCGCAAAAATGCAATTCTTAGGGTTGAGACAGACATGATAATGGATGAGGCATTAAAAGATGATCTTGAGAACAACCAAGTGATCTTTTTAGAGTTTGGATATTCTAAGAAGGTCATCCACATATTCCTCTATGATCTTATGGATAAGGTCATGAAAAATGTAGGTCATGGAATATTGGTAGGTTACACCAGTAATATTTAACCTGAAAGGCATGACTCTATAGCAGAAGGTCCCCCAAGGAGTAGTAAAGGTAGTTTTACATTAATATTTGGGAACAATCAAGATCTAATTGTAACTTGAGAACCTATCCATGAGAGATAACATCTCATGGCTAGTTGTAAGATCAACAAGTTGGTCAATGTTGGGTAGAGGGAAGTCATTTATAGGGCAAGTGAGGTTAAGGTCACGAAAGTCCACACAAATGTGTATTCCTCTTGTGGCTTTAGTGATAGGTAAAACATTTGAGACCCACTAGGGGTAGTTAATATGTTGAATGAAGTTAAAATTTAAGAGACATTAAAGCTCTTCTTTGACAAGAAGGGCTCAGTGGTGATGCATGTATCAAAGTTTTTACTTGACAGGTTTGGCATCACGATGAGTGACTATGTTATGAGTAGTGGTGGTTGGGTCCATATTGGGCATGTCATTGTAAGACCAAGTGAATGTTACATTGTGGTCTTGAAGGAAAGAGGGGAAGTCCCAAAGCTCCATGATATTCAATCATTGGCCAATTTTGACTATGTGGGGTTTATCCAGAGTGCCCAAGTTGATAACCATGGTAGATTTATTTAACATGGTTAAGGTCTTAGGAGGAAGGGATTTGTGGATTGAATAATTTGAGGTATGAAGGTAAGTGAGGATAGAATAATCATCCTAACACTAAATGGTGGTAATGGTAGGATAGTCTTCTCCTATCATCTCAGGATGTGTCAAAGGGATGGTTACAGTTGCCCCCTCCTTTTGATAAGTTAGGGGTTCAAGTCTGATCATGTTGATGACAAAAAAGCTAGGTGGGATGATGTCATCATCCACACACATAGGTAAGGGAGAGGTTGGTGAGGAGGAGGTATCTTCCTCAAAAATGGTGGTGGTAGGTGTTTTGGGTTTCTTTTTGTTGGGTAGGATGAAACCAAGTCCATGTTTCTCATGTGGTTTTTTGGTTTTGATGGGGACCAACTCATTTAGGCCATTCTCATATCACCCAAGACCGAAGCCTTTCCAAGCACATCGATTAAGGTATGTCTTGATGAAGCTCAGTTTGTCTAGGTAGGAGAAATTGGTGGTAAATGGCCTAGGGGAGAGAGAGGTGGTGGAAGTGCTAATGGGTTCATCAAGTCCCCCATAAACAAAACAAGTCTAATGGTGTCAAGGTCCAAAGGGAATGATAGTTATAACATTGGGGTCATATGTTGGTTGGTTGGTAGGTTGCCCATACTCATGAGGAGTAGGTAAAGTGTTTAGGGTAAGAAGGCGAAACACCCCTAGTGAAAGGTGATGAATTTTTTATTCCAAAGGGCCTATGGTAGGAATTTGGTGTGAAGTTATAGAGGAGATAGTTGATGCTTCATCGTAGAAAGGGGTATGACATCCACTTTGGTGGTTGAAGGTTATGTTTTAGATTTTGAGGGTGTGTTAGATGAGGGTCTGAGGACATGGTTGGGGTGGTAGGTTATTTTTTATGTCAAAAAAGGACTTGGGTCAGCTTGGATGGTGATGACATGGCCTTCAAGTTCAAACTTAATGTAATAGTGGAGGGTAGAGGGAACACAACCCATGGAATGAATCTAGGGTCATCCCAACAAGATGTTGTATTAGAATTCACTTTTTACAACATAGAATAGTTTGAAGAGTGGGCAGGGTCCTACACAGATATGAAGGATGACAATTCCCAAGGTAGTGGCCATGATATCATTAAAGGAATGAAATATGGTTGAGGATTTTGACATAACATTGTCTAGTAAGTTGAGTTAGTTTTAGGTGTGAGAGGAGATGATGTTAATGCTAGCTCCCTTATCAATCATGACCCATATGATGTGGGTTTGGTTGATGTAGGTAGTGATAATGAGAAGAGGATCTAGGTGCTTAGGATGGATGGAGGGTGTTTCTAAATATTTGAAGGTAACAAGGTTGGAGATTTAAAGGGCACCAATGAAGGCTGCTAGAGGTTGGGGGTCCTCGAGTTAGACCTCAATGGATTTCAAAGCCTCTATTAGTGCTTGGTAGTGATGGGGAGAATAAGATATTAACTCATACAAGCTCATATTTTTCAAGGTCTAATGAATTTGTTTTATTATAACTCTCATGATGGATTTTGAGGGGTTAGATTGGGAGGCACCTAAGGTAGACACCTTAGGTTTGGTTGAAGATGGAGATGGTTGAGTGAAGGTTGATTGGGGGTTTGAAGAGGGATATGTCCAAGGATGAAACACCTTAGCATTCCCCTTATCCTTCTATTGTGTTCTTGTGACCACATTGATAGTATGGATAGAAAGAGAGGTTGAGTTGGAGGATTGGTCAGATTCATCTTCACTCCAAGGTGAGAATGGAGGAGTAGGTGAGTGTTGGGTAGGTATAGTTGGTGGTTATATTAGTATGGGGATCATTAGAGGTTCATTATTTAAGAGATCATCTTCATTATAAAGTTGATGGATGATGGTTTGGAGAGATTTACAATTAGTTATATCATAGCCTAGTGTCTTATGATAAGATCACACATGGTGGTCATTGTACTAGGTAGGTTTTGAAGCTAGAGGGTCAAATGTCCTAATGTGAGGTAAGTCTAGACAAGAATTCTATAATAACCTATGGAGGATGGTTGGGTAGGACTTGATTGAAGGTGGTAAAGGTGCAATGGTCTTGGCTTTAGTGGTTGAGGTAGGAAATTACTTGGAAATAGGTTTGGTAATAAGTACTTTGGGTAAGCTGGTATGTTTGGTTGATGGCTTTGGTTTTGATGAGATAGAGGTAGAGGATTGCAAGGTAGGTATCCTAGATATTCTTGGTGTGGTAAAGAGAAGTGTGTTAAAAAGCGGCTACAAAGGTGTAATCAAGAGAGGTAATGGGTATTTTAGTAGAGGTAACTTACTTCCTATTCAAAGTAGAGGGATGAGGCCCTAGAATGGAAGGTAAATATGAGGGAGACAAAGTTTAGGTCTTCTAGACTTTATGTTATTTTACCTCTTTGATTGTTTTGGTTTGACATTTGGTCAGTGGGCTTAAAGGGATTAGGTCCACTTTCACAAATGGGTGACTAAGGCTTGGTGTAGGGAAGATACAAAGGTTTGTAGAAGATCTAGTTGGGATGATAGGAGAGGGTTTGGTTACTTGGGACTTGGTTGGATTAAGTATTTGAGGGTTGATTGGTTTAGTGAAGGTTTTAATTGGTTGGTTAGAGGGTTTTGTTTTTTGGGTAGATATGGTAAGAAGTTGGTCAATGGAAATGGTGGGTTGGTATAAACAAGGAAGGGTTGGAGGTTCCATTCAAGTAATATAAGGGAGACATAATTAATACTAGAAGGTAGCTCAATCCATGTCAAGGTTGGATCTAAACTCTAATTTATACACTATCCTCGAGAAGGGTTTATAGGTGGGTTTGATTCCTTGAATGGTACCTCTAAAAGGCAACCCCCTAGGTGGATACATAGGGATGATAACCTTATCCTCCTCCTCAATCAAATTATGTAAGGTTGAGATAGGTGATTCCTCTATGGGAGGAGTAAGCATGGGGCTTTTCTCCTCAAGAATGATCTCTACAGGGGAATTAGTTCACCCAATACCTAAAGGTGAGGGTGAGGCAGTGGTGGTTAGTTGTTCCAATGTATCAGTTAAAAGGATTGCTAGTGGCTCCATAACCTCTATAAGTTTAGGGGGAGAAGATGGTGTTTCCTTAGCTTGGGTATCCAGAGGAAGGGAAGGTGGTCCATTTTCTCAATAGATGATGGAAAATCAAAAGTTTGGATACTAGATGGTTTGATAATAAGTGCATCAAGGACCATGTTAATTATATGGGTATCATAAGAGCACTCAATGTTGTTTCTCTCATTATTAGTAGGAGCATGTTTTGGGAAGGGTTTCCTAAATATATCAAAGGCTTGGTTTGATGGTGCATTAGGGTTGTCCAATGTAAGCTCTCCCTTGTCAATGAGGGATTAGATAAGGCTCTTAAAGGTGTTTCACCTACTGATGTCATGTCATATTACTCAGTGAAAAGCACATAAATAATTATCATTATACCAACTAGGTTTAAGATGAGAGGAGTCAAATTATTATGGTGGCTTGATAGGAGGAATTTGAATGATATTGGATTTTAATAACTTCTCTAAGATGGAAGCATAGGATTCTCCAAGTGGAGTGAAATACTTTTGGTTGTCCCAGGTTTAGTTCGTTGGGTTTTTATTTAAGGAACTAGAGGAATTAGATTGGTTGACAGAAGGTGGAGGAATATATTTTAGGACAACCACATTTGTGGTTCTCTTTCTCTTGGCATTGGTATTGGATTGGTTTCTTGACTTGGAGGAAGAAGCCTCATTAACTTTTTAGGTTGAGTTCTTGTTTTTGAGCTTAAGCTTACCTTCATCAATGGCTTGGTTCTCCAAATTACATGCCATAGTAAAATCTTCATCAAAGGTTTGGAAGATTTAGACACGTAAGGTAGATGATATATGCTTGGAACATGCTCAAGCAAAGAGATCTATGAGTTTAGGTTGAGGTAGGGAAAAGGATAGTTGGTTGATTAGTCTCCTCTAACGAGCCACAAAATCAGCAATGGATTCATCCTCAAACTATCAGATAGAGTAGAGGTCAGTGACAGACACTTTCTTGGAGATATTAATCAAAAAGTGATCTAAAAAGGTTTGAGCCAGTTGGGTGAAGGAGAAGATGGAATGTTTACGTAAGGCACTATATCAATCTAATGCAAGACTAATTAGGGACATGGGGAAGGTGCAGAGAAGAAGGGCATCATCATAAGTGATGAGATAGTAAGCATTCATAAATTCCCTAAGGTGTTGTTGGGGATCCTCCTTACTTTGAAACTTAGAGAACTTAGGAAATTCCCATTGGGGATGATATGGTTTGATAGGTAAGGATGGATGGATGGTTTGGTCATATGATAAGATGGATGGTTTGGTCTTGTGTTTAAGCTTCAAGCATGGTTTCAAAATACAAGTTTTAAGTACAAATAATTTATAATGGGACACAATGTAGTGCATTTTGAAATGAAAAACTAAAATGGTCTGTAAATTCTTGAAGTTAAAAAAAGTGATATTTTTGTTCTTTACTATTGTTTAAAGCAAATTGAAAAATAAAACATTACCATTTTGGTGCTTATTGTAGACATTAAAAATCCACACACTATGATTTTAAATGTCAAAATACCCCCTAGGCCACCTTAGGGCCCCCTTAGGACCATTTAACCCTTTGATCACTAATCGAACCTAACCCATAATCAATTTAACTCAACTGGCTCAACCTAGCCTTTTAGCCCTTTTTTGCTTTGGCACTCGATTGTCGATGGTCAAGCTAACTATTGATAGTCAGAGTGTACCTCATTAATCAAAACCATGCAAACCACCTGCTTTGATTTTTTAATTATAACTTGTATAAATCATGCTATGAGCCTTTGCATGCATAATAAAAAATTAGATAGCCTAGTTGAACCTTCACTTCTACCTCTTACATGTGCTTATAAGAAGATAAGACCTTGAAGGTAAAAGGGGATATATAATTATTATCAAGAGCTTGTACATCAAGGAGTTTCTTTTTATAGGTCAAATTTCCTTCTAGTAATCCATCAATCATATCAGAGAATCAACTTGTCACTGCCTCTCCACCAAGCTTTTAGGTACCATTACTCTGCCAAAATTGAACTAGATTCCACTAACATATAAACTTCCTCAACCATCCACCCAATCAACTTTTGGTAAGACAAGTACTTATTTCTCAGTATTCATCTACTTTATTCCCATTTCATAATCAACCCAGGTCTTACCCATCTCTTGAGATCCATCTTTTGGATCTCATCAAATAGCTAAATTACCAACCTAGATCCTCACACAGTAACCATCGATAGTTGACTCAATCATCGATGGTTTGCTCAACTGTCGATGGTCACCTTGACTACCAATGATCATCTTGATTGTCGATGGTCATCCTAACCATTGATGGTCACTATGGCACCAAAAAATATCAAGCTAGTTTCACCTACCTACACCTAATCAAACCTAATTTTCTATGTTATTGCCTATTCATAGACCCTTTTTGATTTTTTGAAGCAGACCCCAACACCTTAGCATTAGTGTTAATTAGTTGATTTTTAACTTAAGTTTCTAATCTATTTTCTTAGCAAATATTCTTGTATTATATCTTAGTACCTTTTGATTTATTGATGCAAGTACCCCTCTTTTCTATTTATAAGCTTAATTTTTTAAAACATATCGATTGATAGCCCCTAAGGAATCTCTCACTTTCGAGATATATCTATCACTAGATAATCCACCCAACTATTTGTCTAACAAATAAGTTTGCTTTAGTACTTTCTTATCTATGAGTCATTTTCCCAAGTCAAAGAGAATCTCTTCAAACTATTCTAATTCAACATGCACATTATTAATTAGGTTTTTCAACCATACTCGTATTTCGTTTCTTCTTTTCCTTTTACGCAATAATAAGTAATGAATTCATTGAAACATTATAGCATGCCCAATGGGACCCTTGTATCTCTACTTGGGTTCTTGTTTGCTTGCATTCTCTCTCTATTTTTTACTCATTAATAAAATCAAAATTTTCTTTTGGGATTAAAATGAAGTGCATACATTGACTACTTGAAAGTTTAGTTCACATAGCTTAACTTAAAGGCAAATTGATCTATCATAGCTTCACTCCTTGTTACACACACCTAACCAAACCACTTTCATCAATTGAACATCAAAAAAACTTGAGACAAGGTCCAAATAGTATTTCACCACCTAGCGGTAACCTTACCCTTCCCGATGATCCTACTTGGAGGTCATTACCAAGGGGAAGACTAACTCAGCTCTTTGGTTCAGTATAATCTCTAGATATCAATATACTTTGGCTAAACACTCCACACCCTTATCATTGTGGTGTGTGAAGTGAGGGAGTAGGCCCCAATACCAACCCACATATTGATTCTAATATACATTCTTTTTAAGCACCTAAACATAACCTGAAACCAGCCTTAGATTTCCTTTCTAGTACCCACTCTACAAGCCAACTTCAATCACATAACTTTTAAGGCATAATCCAAACTAAGGATTAATTAAAACTCTAGGGCTTAACATATCTTTTAGAGTGTGATTTGATATTTTTGATCTTTTCTTATCTTCTCTTTGTTTGAGTAGTGAGGATATTTGTGATTTGTATCTCCCCTATCTCACATAGTTCTCACTCATCAGCAATGAAGAGACCTTGCAAAGCAAAACCTACCACCAAGCCAACCTACCTCTTCATCCATGTACTATACCTTTGAACCAATAGACTCTCCTTGCCTTTAGGAAATCCTACCTTCCCTTAGGAATTTCCTTAAGGAGATGCATATTTTACTGCTTTCCTAGACAACAATCTTATAGCCTTGTAACATTATCTTACAACCATGTCTTAACGTATTCTAGCTCTAGCCCCATCCATAGATCTACCTTATGGTATGCCTCCCCATCTCATGGGGATTACCTCTATTGACATAGTTATAACCCAAACATTGAGTACCCAAGATTTCTCATTAACCAATAACCCCTTTGAGACTACCATTAGAAACTAACCAACTCAAACTACCACTGCCCTTATACCTTATACTCCTAACAACCACTCCTCCACTATAGGAGTTCCTGCGTCTAACACTACTAACCTTCCTTTAACTACCTTTAACTCATCAACCACCACTATATTTCAAATCCTTATGGTGTCTATACCCTCTACCTTGCCACTGATTAGTACAAGGGTCACCACCATTCCATCGATCACCAACCCAACTACCACTCCTATCTAATAAGCACCCTTTAGATCAACCTTTGTCTACATCCCTAATATATAAGGGCATGTACCCTCTACCCAACTACCTACCTCTACCTACCCTTATGTATCCTCCACCCAACCTTTGATAACCACTTACCCATATGTGGCAACCTCCCAACCTTCTAACCATTATTCATATGTCTCTCAACCACCATAGAAATATGCATCTTATAACCCTTTAGGGGCACAACCCCAAACTGACCTAATGAAAATACTTATGGAAAATATGACCACCTTAGAGTCATCCATCTCAAAAGCTCACAACATATTTTTGTATGACCAAACCATATGCAGACCATCCATCCATCCATACCTATCAAAACATATGCAATGGGTTAATTTGGTACCATTATAATTATCTATCAAAAATAATACAATCAATATCAACTCCATCTCAAGGATGGTGAAGCTATAAAGGAAATGGAAACAATAACCACTCATGAAGAAACATTTTACTTCTCTTTTTTCATCATTTTCAATGTTATTTTCTTTAATTTAACATATATGCATGTATAGTGGTCCCTCTAAAACACTAACATTTAACAATTGTTTCACAGCTTGTAAGCAATGACACCTACAAACATCTATATGATAGCTTGTAAAAATCATTGTCAACAAAAAATGCACCCATAATTATTTTCAAGAACATTGTAAGAAATGGAACCAAAGGCACTCCCTTGCTCCATGCAATTCAGTCCACTTTTTTGGACATGTTAAATGATAAGTACACAAAAGCCCATCTACAAACTTTGGCAAAAAAAATATTGAGGCGAGTATCTATTTCACATTCATTACTTTCATATAAAAATTTTGATTCTTCATAATTTTTAGCATTTTTAATTATTCCATGGCATGAAAAACAATAATTTTGAACTTCAGGTTAAAGGCTTTCTAAAACCAAAAATTGTTCATAAATCTCCTTTCCAACCATTTTGTAATGATTGTGGGCAACTGGACTTGACCAATGATTATTCAAAAAATGATTATACACATTGTTCAAAATATCAATAGACTAAAATTTACTCATAGAAACATGCATTTAAATGTATCATACACATGTAAAATGGATAAATTGACTACACTTTGAATCAAACACTGCTATAGGAAAATTTACCAGCATTGACTAAAGTTTCATTCAGTGAATACAATGAACACATTTTAGTAGTAGTATTTTTGCCTTCCAATTACATGGTAATTTTACACTTCCCATGAACAAAATAATTATACATATAAATAAATAGTATGTGCTTATTCAAAATAGGTATCTTTGTTATTCAAAAAAAAACATGATAATAATATTTTGATACTTGTCTGAAAAGTCTCTTAACTTTAACAACCTTTGTTTATTGCAACTCATGAAGGTGAAAAAAGGCATAAATATCCATCATGCAAGAACATGGATTATGTTATGTCTAAAAATCCAAAGATTTTTTGTATAAGAATCTAAAAATTACTCATTCAATAGTACTCATCTTTTTGTAAAAATATTATTGCACTAAAAAATCCAATTTTCTCATATGTACAAAAGTTACACTTTTTTGTCTACTATAGGCTACACAAACTTTATTTTTTCAAGATAATAATAATTATTAATGTCTTAAATTATTGTATATTCAATTATTATACATTTTTTTAGTATTTTGTGTTCATTTTTTATATTTTATTTTTCATCAAACTACATGGATACTATGTTCTTAATCTTTTCCATCTCTTTGTTATCCATGTTTCATAGTTTTAATTACACATAAATTGTTTCTATTTTATAGATATTATTATGGATTGATTTTTATTTTACCATCAATTTCATCACTCTTAGATTTTAAATAGGGATTCTACGAATTTCATTCCAGATCTAGAATTTCCACATTAAATATTCTTTAGCAAAAATTGATTTAACAACACTACAAACCATAGTAGTGGCTTTATATTATGAACTCATAAAAATATAAAAACAAATATCATGAATTGAGATAATGTAGCATCTAAAATAAATATCCAAAAAACTTTTTAAATTATTTCTTTCAATAAAAACAAAATGACAAAGAAGTAACCAGTTAAGAATCATATGAAAACAACATGGTTGAATTAATTAAAAGAAATTGATAAAACTATATGACATGAGAATGTAAAATTTAAACATTTATTTGCTTAAAAATTAAATCCCCAAATATATGGAAGTACAAGAATTAAGGAAAGGATATGTAGCATCTCAATAATTCTTTACACACCCAAAAAACTCCATAGGTGCATCATACATGCCAAAGATAATTATATAGTTTGTCTTCTTAATAGTCACATCTACAGATCCCTACAAGCTAATATGTAAATAAGTTTATCAAGAGGGAAATAGCAATAAATTTAAACTTAAATAACAAAAAATTCCACTTCTCAAACCATTTTATAATTTTTTAAAAAAACATTCATGCTTGCAACACTGCAACAAACTAAAACTAAATAGATAAACTCACACCTAGTTCTATTTATGCAATGTTGTGATCATTTTAGCACTCTCCAATAATATTCAATGTATATAACCATCCCTAATCATAAAATAAAACAAAAAATCAATACATTGAAACATCACTACAATATCTACCAAACTAAAAAAATTAGAAAAAATGTGCAAAGCAAAAAATTATATTCAGTCTAATGAAGAACTTGAGATACTAGAATGTAGACATCAACACTAATAGTGTATTATTCAAGGTAACACAACCGTTAATACTTAACACAACATACTTGCCTATAGCTTATATAGATTATAATATGGTTCATGTCAAGAGTTGCATTAACAATAAATTGATCCCAATTTATTTGGTTCACCCTCTACCATTTTATTTTTTTTAAATATGATCAACCAAGAATTGACCAGCGATTTTACAAAGAATCAAATTGAATGCTAATCACATATTGACATAACCTGAATCACCCCTTGGATTGGTAGTTTATTGGCTTTCTCTTTCATAAATCAGTTATTATATTTAAAAATCACAATAATTATATACTTAGATTCTTTGCATAGATTCAAAAAACCTAGGTACTCACATTCTTTAATTATGGTAATACTTATTTGAATTCCAATAATACTTGCAATGGAAGAACAATGCATAGTTGAAATATTAGTAAATAGTACTTCTATAAAGCATATTGCCATGACATTTTACTTTAAATATTAATCAACTATAAATCAAAATTTCATTTTTTCTCTAAGAATTTATTGGCATCAAATTAATTCATCGGTCTTTTGGATACAACCATGTAGTCATGAAATACACAGAGGACTCTTATAAAGATGTTAGTTTTATTACCCATTGTCAATGCATTGGCAAAAATTACTTCAAATAGAATAAAGACAAAGATTAAAGCTCTGCCAAAAAATATCACAAGTAGCACTTGCTACCTTCATATTATCATAAATACAAATTTGTTTTCATGAAATAGTATTATAAACATAAAAAACCAAATGACTAAAAAAACATACATTTAGCTATTGAATTACACCAAGATCAAGTTCAAGAAGTATAGGTCCTAATATGAACCCACTACCAGAACCAAGTAAACACCTAACCATGCCCAACAATTTTTTCTCTTATGCTTACTTTTCTATAAGAGACTGACTACCCATTACTCCAAATCATAGACAATTGCATTATTCTCTAGCAACAATAAACATAATTATATTTGTATTTAAAGGAATAAATTTAACATCATTATAGTATACTTTGTACCAGTTTATAGCATTTTAGAACCATGTTAAGCATTCAGGCATCTCAACACAACCCACTCACCTCTAGCCATTTGGGTACATGGGATACTACCATAGCATCCCAAGCTCCTAAACTATCTCAGCACAACTTTGTCACCTTTAGGCACTAGGGTGCCTAGGATGTTATCATGTGATAGCATCCCAAACACTTAGGGGTCTCGACATAGTCCTATACCTCTCCTGAGTGCCCAATGTTACCACATGGTATCATCATGTGTACCATAGGCCTACACCTCCAAACATTCAAGTGCCTAGGATGTTACTTAAGCACCCAGGGGTATCAGCATAGCCCTATCACCTCCATACACCCAGGGATCTCAATAAAATGCAATCACCTTTGAGCACATATGTGTGTGGGATACCAACACATGGTAGCATCTTGGGCACTTGGGGTATCAATCATCAAGATTCATCTATGTGTCAGCATATTTCTAACCTAGGGGTGATGTCAACATAAGAAATGGATAGTTCTAAGGGATGTCATAATTCTTCCTCATATAGTTTCTCCAAAATAGGCCCTACAATGCTAATTCATCATGGTTATGGTGCAAAACCATAAATTAAAATCTCTTGATACAAACATTAAGTAATTAACCAATTAGAGCTTATCTGGATCCTTGAAATAACATGTCAAGAAGAAGAAAGAAAGGATAAACACTTAATCATGGAACAATTCCTAGATACAACTTTCAAGAGGAAAGAGAATGTAATTTCCAACACATTCTAGAGTCTAATGATCAAAATCATCTTATTATTATTCAATTTATTCTTCTACTAGATTATCAACCCAATGAAAAGTAACCACATTACTTGGAT
This sequence comes from Torreya grandis, assembly GCA_037957365.1. NCBI lineage: Eukaryota > Viridiplantae > Streptophyta > Pinopsida > Cupressales > Taxaceae > Torreya > Torreya grandis. Next base: position 2,997,292 of record JARHVA010001840.1, read on the forward strand.
TAATCCCAATAATGGAATAACTGGTTCTTGTGTATATCATTTATCCATTCCCAATTCTTTGTGATTATCTCCATGACAAAGAGGTTATCTTATATGCACCATTTTTCATTAAATGCTTATATCCAGGCTCATCAAGCATTGGAATAATGGATTATTCTAATATATAGATAAGTGTTATTTGATCCCTTCCTTTTGAAGAGTTTATCATGTTATGAATAAACATCCTATTTGATTTAATCTTTGTTTATCTCAAGCCATGTTGTTGAAGAATAAGTTCAATAGAGAGAATCATTTCATGTCATCAAACATACATTTGATGATTTCTTTTGTTTTCTTCTTTATTCCCAAATTGGCCGATGAAACCTTTGCTACAAATTTCTTAGTGAATTTTGCTCTATAGGTTTTTCAATGCAAGCTTATGTCTAGTTATTGGAGTGGGGGAAACAATCAAACCATCATCTACCCATCTATTTATTCTTATTCTAGCCATCAAATTCATGATCATCATTAGGTGATGTGGCATATTCATAGGCCGAGTCCATGAGATCGATCCACGTGTCTTCTTTCTGCTCCACCACTACTTAACTAAGACTTGACATATATCTTGCTTGTATTGATTATGATCAACCAAGTGAAGTGTGATTTTTCTTGGTGGAACCATCCCATTTACCCACTCACCCAAAGGACTACTTGATGTACATAGCCCCCCAAAAAATTGGGTCACTGTAATCTTGCCACTTGGAAACATCCTACTCACTTACCTAGCATTATCATCTAATGCACTCTATTAACATCACATCTGGGTTTTTTTGATGATGACACATGGATGGTTCTCATTACTCTGCTAACTCAGCATTGACCCTATGAAGAACTTTTATAATGCCACCTCTGGGTCCCCAAGATGATGGCATGTAGACAACTCTTACTACTTTGGATGCCCAACATTGACCATACAAAGAACTTTCTTGATGTCACCTTAGTTTCATCAAGATGATGACACATGAATGCATCTTTCTATTCCACTTATCTATCATTGATCATATAAATAACTTACACGAGATCACCTCTGGGCCACTAAGATTATGCACATGAATGATTCTCACTACTTCACTTGCCTAGAATTAATCATACCAGTCACTTTGATGATGTCACATCTAGGTCATTGGGAAGATGACATGTGTATAAATCTCACTATTCCACTTTCCTAGCATTGACCATACCAATCACTCTACTAACATCACCACATTTTCACCAAGCTTCTAGGATTGTGACACTTGTCTTCATCTCACTCATCTCTAAGATTTCTCAATTGTCCAACCATGTACTACTATAGGCCTCAAGGATCTCTGGGTTTTTTCCATGTGTCTTTGGGCTCTCTTGAATCTCTAACTATTTCATGTTTCAAGCTTGTAGGATCTCTAGGTTTGTGGCATGTGTCTCTAAAATTAAAGTGGGTGCTTAGAGGGATAAGATAATGCACAATCAGTGAATTTTAAACCCAAAACAAAATGACTAAGTTATTTTAAAATAAATGACTAATATTTCAAATTCAATTGGTCAAGTAACTTTAATAACAATGATTAAGTCCCACAAATGAACACAAAAACTTTAACAAAGATAATGTCATTTTCATTGCACATAAAGCCAAATTTTTCCATTCTAACAAAATTGACTAAGATAAATATTGAAATAATATAAACATTTAATTAGTTAGAGTAAAATCAAGGAAAAATTAGATTAAATTTCTCAAGAAAAAAAAAATTTAAAATAATTAGATAAATTACCTAAACTTATTATAGAAATATTTCCAAACGAGCAGAATGTTGAGAACCATCCATATGTTAGCATCTAATTAACTTTGGGATGATGTCATCATAAGAAAAGGATAGTTTTGATGGATAACATAATTTTTCCTCATCCAACTTCTCTAAAGTAGTATTTACAATGATATTCCATCATGGTTATGGTGCATAACCATAAATTAAGTGCTCTTGATACCAACATTAAGTCCTTATCTAGGTCCTTGAAATAACACATCAAGGAGAGAAAATAAAGGATAAGCACTAAGTCATAGCACAATTCCTAGATACAAATTTCAAGAGGCAAGATAATGTAATCTCCAACACATTCTAGAGTCTAATGATAAAAACTATCCTCTCAGTATTCAATTTCTTCTTTTCCCAGATTAGCAACCCAATGAAAATCAACCACATTACTTGAGCTCATGATTTCTTTTACTTCCTTATTTATTCCCATATTGGCCCATGAAGTCTTCACTAAAAATTTATCAATGAATTTTCTCTATAGGTTCTTCATTTCAAGGTTATGTCTAGTTATTTCAATGGTAAAAGCAATTAAGCCATCATCTACTCATCTATTTAGTCTTATTTTACCATTAAATTCATGCTTAGCATTTGGCGATGTGGCATCTACATAAGCTGAGTCCATGAGATCAAACCACACATCTTATTTTTCTTCCATCACTACTTGACTAATAATTTACATATATATTTATTTTACTGACTATGATCCACCATGGTGAAGTAGGATTTCACCATGTGGTGTCATCCCACTTACCCACTTGCTTAGAAGACAATTTGTTATACAGATCCCCTAGGGAAGTAAGTCACTAAGATCTTTCCATTTGGTAGCATCCCACTCACCCACTTTCCTATAATTCACCATATAAGACACTATGTTGATGTCACCTATGGGTCATTGTGATGATGACACGTGGATGGCTCTAGTTGCTCTACTTGTCCATCATTGATTGTATGAAGAACTTTGTTGATATCACCTTCAAGTCACTAGGATGATGATAAGTGGGTAGATTTAATTTCTCCACTTTTTTATCATTGACTATATGAATAAATTTCCTAACATCACCACTAGGTCACTAGGATGATGACACATGGATGACTCTCACTATTCTACTTGCTTGGCATTGACCATACTAGTCACTTTACTGACATCACCTCTAGGTCATAAATTTTTTAGGATTGTGACACTTGTCTTCATCACACTCATCCATAAGATTCTTTGACTATGCAACTATGCATCACTCTGAGCATTGGGGATCTCTGGGTTTCTGCCATGTGTCTCTAGGCTCTCTGAGATCTCCAAGTGTTACACACTCATGGCCTCCAAGATCTCTAGGTTTGTGTCACGTAACTCTATAAGTAAAGTGGGAACATGAAGGCACAAAACAAGGCACATCCAGTGATTTTCAAACCTAAAACACAATAGCTAAGTCATTTGAAAACAAAAAACTAATATTTCAAATTCAAATGATAAATTAATTTAAATAACAATGGTTATGTCCCACAAATTAACACAAAAATTTAATAAATAAAAGGTCATTTTCACTATACATAAATCCAAATTTTATCATTTTAATTAAATATATTAAGATAAATATGGAAATAATGTAAACAATTAATCAATTAGTCTAAAATTAAAGAAAAAACAGATCAAAATACTCAAGAAAAGAAAACAAAAAACTTTGAAATAATTAAATAACTTGCCTGAACTTATTATATGGACATTTCTGGGAAAGCAAAACACTAAGATCCATCCACATGTCAACATCATACTTACCCAAGTGTGATGTCAACATGATTATTTATATGGAAATTTCTAGCCAAGCAAAGTGTCAATAGTCATGCACATGTCAACATCCCGCTAGCCTAGGGGTGATGTATGCAAATTTCTTTATACATACATTTCTAGGCAAGTAGAGTGCCAAGATTCATCCACATGTTAGTGTCCCACTAAACCCAGGGTGACATCAACATGATTCATTGTAAGGACATTTCTAGGCAAGTGAAATGCCAAGAGTCATCCATGTCTCAACATCTTACTCGTTCGGGGGTGACATCAGCACAATTGCACTATTCACATGTCTATATCATGTTAACTCAATGGAGATAGCATTCAATACAATTCATTATACAACCTAATCACCTATGTTCTCTTGGTAACTTGACATGATACCATGTGGTAGTATCTCAATAGCGTGGGCATTGTGACACAAGATATAAAGCATATATAGAGTGGATTTTGAGCACATGGCCATGAAATACCAAGCCAAATATAGTTGTTACTATCAATTATTAAAGTTACTACATGGCTCTTGTTGTTATTATCAATTAAGATCACATGCCATCAAAAAAAATTGGCATGCCCATCATTGTCATTTTTGATAAAAGTGGTAAATATCATAGTAGCAAAATTATTAATATCATCCTTCACATATCAATTCTTCATTAATACTTCTGCTAATCTTATCTTAATTATGCATTTGCATTCATGTTAATTAGTGGATGATATTGGAGAATTTGGGTGAATCTTTGGTCACAACCATTATATGTATGTATGTACACAACCTTATCCATTTTATCTTCATATTAAAAAAAATAAAAAATAGGGATCACATTTGTAGTAAAGCACAGGAATATTGGTACTATCTTTTCCATAAATGATGTCGTAAAAATAAAGATATTTTTTTTTCACATTGTGGATCCTCCACATCTATCTTGTGATTCAAACCTTGTATTTTTTCTCAAGTTGTTTATGCAACCTTGTATAATCCTTTTATATGAGGATTCCATAAAAATAGATGTAAACACAATTTTATCTCAATAAATATTGTGTTTGAATTTTTTCATCAAAAGTAATTTTAGGTGTGCAACACTTGTCTTAGTTATTACATTGTGTGGTTCGAGCTATAAATAAAATAATTTTGCATTATTATTATAGACTAAAAATATCTCTTATTACAAACTGTTGTGTTTGTGCTTGTTTGTTAGGATTGAAAAATGTATATTTTAGGTGTAAAAGTTCTACCTCTTACTCTTGAATAATTTCAAACTAACTTATTTTTTAGAATGGAACTAGAATTTTTTTCAAAATAAATGTTTAATCTAATCTTAGTTTTTCACTTATGTTTGCCACATAATAATTTATTTTGTTTTCCTCTTCTAAATCCTATATCTTTAGGATATTAATACCTATAATTAACTTGTAATTTTAAATCAAGGACATGAATGCATGGATAATGTTTTAGAATTATGTACCTATTGCTTACAAATGTGTCGCTATATTCATAATTTTGTCACCAACTTCAATAATTTTGTGTTTTGATTTGTGTTGTGTAGGTCTAAATACATTTCCCCCTTTCAATGTGATATTTTGAAATAAACTTTAACAATTTTACTGGTAAGTAACACATACACCACAAAAAATGTCCTTCATATCATATGATAGGGTGTTGCCTTCCAGTCAAGAATCTAGACTAAAAAATTACCTACAATTTCATCACATCTATCAATGCAATATTACCTTCCATTTAATTGTTTTAGTTGTCCATACATGATAAATATAAATAATACATTGTGTTGCTTAGATTCAAAAGACCTTGCTTTTTGATCTCAAACCAACCTACTTCAACATTTTCTCAACCTAATATATATATTATCTTATAATTTATAAGGATTTTTCAAAAGTATATAATCATTAAGAGATGAAAATTATAAATAAATTGTGTCACTGATAATATTAATAATATTAGTTGGTAGTAAGAGATATCAAATTATTATGCACTAGCTTCCTAAGCTTGGGTCATCCATGGTAGGTTGGGTTTCTTCAACCTTATTCCACACCTCCTTTTATTTATTTCTATCTCCTTAGGATTTCCAGACCTATAAGAATCTCAATGGCTTGAGTCTAAATTTGCCTTTGAAATTAGCTCTTCATGTTGATTTTATAGCTAAGCTCTTTATGACAGCCTTGTTTTCTACCTTTATCCCCAAACTTGACACCACTCCTTTGGTTGAAGTCCCTATGGAAAATGTTTTGCACACCATTGATACTCTTCTAGATTGTGCCCTAGTTGGGCAATTCATTGGACTCTGGCCAAATCCTTTGGCATTGGAAAAATGGATTTCTTCTATCTGGGGGGAAAATCATGGGATTCAAACTTTCATTATGTGGGAATAGATATTTCACTATTATTTTTTATTCTAAAGAGGAGAGAGATGTTATTTTCCAAGGAGGTCCCTAGTTCATTGGCTCTAGTGCCCTATTTCTAAATTTTTGGTCCACAAATTTTGATTTTTAGGTGGATGTTCCTAAAGAAGTGTTAGTTTGGGTAAGGCTACATTTCCTTCCATTTCATCTTTGGAATAGCCTATATTTGGAAATCACTGGCAATAAACTAGTAATTTTATTGATTGGATCCCCTTGAAAACCTCTAATGCTACTTGTGTTCACATTTATGTGAGGGTGAATCTCAAAAAAAGCCTCCCTAAAGCCATTGGTATTAAAATTATTGATTTGATTCATACTTAGATCCTTGATTATGAACATTTACCCTTTAAATGCCTCTCTTTCCATGAATAAGACCATTTCTCTAGGGACTACCCTCACAAAAAGGAAGCATTGACTGATAAGGAATATCATGATACTGATGGTTTTCAAAAAATTTAGAACAAAAAATGAATAGAAGGTCCAAGGGTAGGAAACCTAAACCCATAAATCCTCTGAATAACTCAAAGAAATTTGTTGCCCTCTTGGTTAATTATGATAAAGACACCTCTAAGTATGACCTTGAATAAGATATTCAAGATCAAGTCACCCAGATAGCCTCTTTTGATGAACTTTTGGGCACCTAGGTCCTTCTAGAATTCCCCCTAATGATCCTTTGGTAGTAGTTGACATAGTTAATAGTATTAAAATTATAGAATATGTTTCCATTCCTAGTATTAGACCTAACACCATCCTCACAAATCATCTACCAAGACTAGAAGGAAGACTAATCAATAAGTCAAGATTGAAGAAGCAAATAATAATGTTGCGGTTAAGATGCAATCAAATTTGGAAGGTTTTTCCATAAAATAAAAGGGAAATAACCCCATGAAAAAATGATCCTACTCTCTTAAAACTATATGCGATTAGGTAATGCCCTAAAAAATAACTACCTAAAGATTATCAGAAAAGACCATTTCCCTTCTTTGATAGGAATTCAAGAAACCAAACTTTATTTTAATGGTGTGGTTGCTTCTTATAAATAAATTTGGAATAGATTTGTGGTGGATGTTATCATTTTTATTAGAGCCTCTAGAGGCCTCCTCACTATTTGGAATCCTGATCATTTATCAAAAAATTAATGGGTAATAAAGTAATTTTTGTATCTCCTCAAATTTTGATATGGGAAGTTGTTCTTTCACCTACCTAAATGTCTATGCCCCTAACTCTTCAGTGAGAAAAATATAATGTTAGCACTATATTCTTTCTTGTATTAAGGAATGTAATCCTTACAATCTTATTTTAATTGGTGACTTCAACCTGGTCCTTTTCCCTTTTGAGGGAAATACACATGGACCAACAAAAGGGCTAACAACATCTTTACTGAAATACTTGACATGTTTCTTATCCTAGAAGATATTCTCACTCTCTTCCCCAATGTCACCTGCAAAATTATTTATATTATGGTGTTTAATAATAAGCATATAATTCTTTATAGTGATTCCAATGATAATGTGGGTCCCATCCCCTTTAAGTATAATGTTGATCGGGTTCATCTAACTAACATTTTAAAATTGAGAGTAGCTAGAATTCTTGATGCCCCCCAATAATGTTGAAGATACTTTAGAAACTCAAAATTGATAGACTAAAATATGATTTGAGAAATTGGATTAAAGACTATTTTGCTCTTCACAAGGTCAAACAATCTTTTCTTCTCAGGCTCAGGTAAACCAAAGAGATGAATAATTTAGAGCCTCTCACTAAAGCTCTTAAATTTGAAAGGGACTCCATTCTCTCATAGCTGCATGAAAAATCTAGACATGAAGAGAAATTTTTGAGGCTCAAATCCTATATGAGTTGGTGTTATGAAGGGGAAGATAACACCAAAAAAATTCACCTCAAAACTCACTAAAGGTATCAAAGAAACACAATCATATAAATTATATTAGATAATGGTAACGTTGTCTCTAATAGTGATGATATTAAAGAGGTTGTACATGGGTATTATGAATCCCTCTTTCATAAGTCTAATATAAACCCTACCACTCAAGCTTATCTTCTCATTAACATCCCTAATGTTGTCTTTAAAGACATGAAAAAAATAATTTGTCAATTTGTTTCTTTAGAAAAACTTAGAGAGGTTATTTTTAGCTCTACTAAAGACAAAGCCCATGGACCTGATTGGTTATCCATATCATTTTATCATCAATTATTTCATCTCACTATGAATGACCTTTTTTAGTTGGTGGAAGATGTCCAAAAAAAAGGCAGGTTCACTAGTGTCATCAATTCCATTTTTATCTTTGATCCCTAAGGAAAAGAATGTCGTCTCCATTAACATGTTTTGGCCTATTTTTATTTTAAACCCTTCTTATAAGTTCATGACTAAAATCATTTCTAACCAAATCAAAAAATCTATACGTCTCATTATTTCAAATAAGCAAGGTCAGTTCATCCCAGGTAAACAAATTTATGACAATATTATTATTATCCATGAATCTTTACATTCTTACAGTAAGGAAAATAAGAAAAGGAATACCATCAAACTTGGCATCACTAATGCATTTGAATGAGTTGATTTGGACTTCTTAACTCAGGTCTTGTAAGCTTTTGGATTCCTCCTTTTATTTTTTAAATGGGTCTCAGGTTGCATCACTTACCTTTAGATTGCCCTGATTATCAATGGATCTCATGCTTGATTCTTTAAATCCAACTGGGGTCTATGCTAAGGATACCCTCTTTCACCCTACTTGTACATCACTTTAGTGGAGACTTTGGGTAGGTCCCTCACTACTACGAGGAGGTTTTTGGCCAATTATGACATCAATGTTGTTAATGGGGTTAAATATATTACTCGTGCCTAGTTTTTGAATGACACCCTTTTTTGGGTAGGAAACCAAAAAATTGAATGTTATAAGACTTAAGTGTTGTATGGATAAACTCTTGATTACTTATGAAGTAGCTAAAAATGACAAAAAAATTAGATTTTACACCATTAACTTTGTTGCTACTGAAATTTGAAGTTTCTCTTAGATCCTTCAATTTGTGCATGGTGGTGTTGACCCATTTAACTACTTGGGTGTTCCTATGAGCTTCAAATTGAATCAATTTGATTATTGGCATGATCTCATTGAAAAATTTGACAAGTTCATTGAAATCTATAGCAATGGGTAGTTGAGTCTCACTAGAAAATTAGTTTTCATTAAATCCATCATCTTTAGTCTTCTTATTTATCAATTCATGATATATCATGCTCCCATGTAAATTCGCAATGCTTTAGATAAAAATATTAAGAATTTTCCTTGGCAAGGAGGTAATAAATCTACCTAAAAGAAGTTTCACCTTATGGGTTGGAATAAGGGTACTACTAAAAATTCTCAAGGTGTCTTGGGAATTAGATATGCATTTATTATGAGCTCAACTCTAGGAGCTAAGCTTGTCTATAACCTAATTAATCCTCTTTCAAATATGTGGAATAGATTCTTATCTACAAGTACGGTGATGATAACCCATGTATGAGTCTACTCTCATTTATCCCCAAAATGTTTAACACCTCTATAATTTGGTATTTATTAGTTAGGGTAGCTAAGTTAATCTAAAATAATTCCTATTATACCCTGATAATGGTTGTAACATTAAGTGTTGGGATGATTATATCCTGGGTAGTGAACTCCTTTACTTTCACATGCCTAAGCACCTTCTTCAGTCTATGAAGAAACTTGGTTGTGATAAACTTGACTAGTTCATTATTTGGGAATGAAATATACCTAAATGGTTACACATTATGGGTCTTTATAAGTAACAACAAAGACATTGGGAACAAACTAGGAAGAAGTTCATGGGAATTCTCCTTATGGATCCTAACAATAAAGACTCCTTAAATTGGGGTAAGATAAATTCTATTAGTAGCTATATGATTCAATTTGATTCTCACCTTATCCTTGAAGCAAAACCTCCCACTCGTTCCCTTCATAACATTTGGTCCTTTAATCTAACCCCTAAAATCAATTTCTTTTAGTGGCTTGTTAGGCAAAACAATATTGTCATTGGTGAAAACCTCATTAACAAAGGTATATTGGGTTCCCATATTTTTTTCAAGTGTTTTGAGTCTTGTGAAACTCAACTTCACCTTCTTTTTTATTCTAAGGAAATATATCTTATTTGGACTTCTCTTTATCTTGACTTTGGGGTTCATTTCAGAAACTATCTCAATTTAGATACCTACAGTTAATGGTGGAATTCTTGCTACAATAACTCTCTTAAATGCAAACACCTCATCAAATTTTTATGGTCTTCCTTACCTCTTTTCTCCATATGGTTTATCATAAATTGAGATAAATAAAATCCCTTCTCAAGAAAACCTTGACTTTCAAGATTCAACACTCTATGGTAGAAAATGTCAAAGCTCGCTTTAAGAAAAAATAATACATGAATGTGTTATCCAGGGATGAATTTATTATTAATAAAAAATGGAATCTTGTTGGGTTTATCAGTAACTCTCTAAGTCACTACCATACCCTATATATCCACTTGGATAACCTGCTCTTTTTTTTACAAAACCTTAAAGTCTAAACTTGGTACGAATGTTGTTGGTGGTGTGCTCTGGTCTAGACCTCACCTCGCTCTTTTATATTTTAACTCAAATCTTGGCTAGGTTTCAAAAAACCTTGTTCAATTTATGGGTTTAAAGTATGACCTTATTTTGGATACCAAAATAAAACTCAATAGTATAAATGTCTATGGGGGATTCCAAACTGATAATCCAATGTCTCACAAGTAAACAAGTTGTCAAATCTATCCAACTTCATCTTTTGGTAAATCAAATATTTAAGATCCTTAAGAACTTTGATCACATTAGATAACAGAAAATCCCTATAAATATGAATTCATAGATTGATAAGAAGGCCAACTAAGTCATTCAATTACATTGCCTTTCTAATTTCATAATATACTTTTGATCTTGTGAATAATGCTTCTTTGATGTCTCTTTTACTTCTCTTTGGCTTCATGAGACCCTCCTTTAGTCCTTCAGCTTTTGTAATCTCTTTTTACTATTTTTGTGATTAATAAAACCTTTAATTTTATAAATAGATGGAAATTACATTAATGCAAAAGTTAGAATAATTAATATGGTCTCAAAAGTGTGCCTAAAAAAGTGATTCTTATCAAAGGCTCTCATTAGCTAGAGGAAAAAATGAGGTTTTTTTTATATAAAAAATTAGGTTACTTTTAAACATTTGGGATTGTCTTAATCTATAGTATAAACGTAGTTAAGTGTACTAGTGTCAACCATTGTCCATCTAAAAATGGATATTTCCTTTGCATGTGTATTTTTAAGTATTTACTTTTGATTAATTTTTTAAATGTGACATTATATTAATGTTCTAAACTTTATTTTATTTTTATCCTATCATAGTGGGCAAGATTCTATATTTATGGCTTCATTTAGATATCTTTCACTCCTCTATTTTTTAGTGGGAGGACTCAACACATAGATTTAAATGCAATTAGTATTAAACCCAATTAATATTAATATAAAATAGTTTTTATTATTATCAATAAAATAAAATAATGTGGTTATTGTCAATGTGGCTTTGAAGAAATGGAGGGAATATAATAAAACATCTCATGTCATAAAGGGGGGGAATTATTTAGCTATTAAGATGTACAACAGCATGCTTTGCTATAGTGAGATTTAAAAAAAATGTAAAATGGTAGTGGAAAAAAAGTTATTGAATTTTGAGGTATGAATCCCCATGATGCTCTAAATATAAAAAAATAGCCATCTGACATTCATGATCATTTGAAATGTAGTGACATATGGTCATCCTAATCTAAGAGTTTCTTTCAAGGCACCCAAGAGGTAGACATCATTGTAGGGGGAAAAGATAGTGGAAAAACCCACACACAGCATATAATTATATACAAATGGGAAGAATGTGTTAGCAAGGAGTTTTATTTGGTATTAGAAAATGCAAGGATTGACCATGATCACATAATAATCAATAGTTACCATAGCTAATGGAAGGATATTTATATTAAATAATTTATGCACTAGTTTCACATCATAGAACACATTCATCGTACATAAATTCCATGATTAGTTGTGTTTACAATCAAGAAATAATGTTGGATGGTTTTTAGTAAAGATCAACAAAATGTAAAGTAAATTTTAGCAAAAACTTAAATTAGTTTAGCAACATGATTTCTTCTAAACCCTAAAGAATCAAAAAGAAGCAGAATTTTAAACTTGCTAATGAGATTTAAGGAGCTTCCAAGAAGAAGGGAAGGATCATTATTGTTTGTTTATTTTTATTTTTCTTAGTCAAATATGTCACAATATTATAGTAAAAGTGTAGGTAAATAATGAGAGGAGATAAAGTTGTGCAAGTACTAGATATTCATTGAGTCTGTATATGGACATGACAAGGAAAAAAATTATGGATATTTATTTCACTCGTATGATTTTTGTGTGAATGTTAAATGGGTAGAATATCCTAATCAAATGGATGAATGAAAATATTCTAGAGTAGGCCAATTAAACTTATTCAACTATGACAAATGTATTGAATTTGGAAAATTACTAAATATGGATTGTACAATGCCAACTGATATTTTGATAATTTCAACACAAGGAAGGGATAATACTAAGATTATTTGTATATGTGCAAGTGGATTTGAGTTATGCAAAGGTGAAAGCATGGATATTGATGCTCAATATCTAGTTATCATATTCTAGAAATATTTTTTCTCGAGGCATGGACACTTGTGTCAACCTATGGTTATGTTTGAATCTTGACGTAATTATCCTATATCAAATATTCATTGTATTTTAGAGTGATTTATTGTGTTTTTTAGGGTTTTTTATCACTTTTATATTGATGTATCTAGATCACATGCACAATCTATGGATGATTATGTGTATCTCAAACCCTAGTTCTTTACCTTAGGTTAGGTCACCTTACCAACAATGGGTTAGTGCGTTCCCAAAGTTGAGATCACCTCAAAGACCCATTTATCAATGAGTGTTTACTACATAGCCAATAATCCAAGGGGAGGACCTCAGACATATGTAGTTCTCCCTTAAGTGTGGTCTTGTGTGTGTGCACAAGGGCAAAATATGTTATATAGAAGAACATGCAATGATCTAGCTTTTAACTTGAAAAATACTACTCATGGGATATTATTTGAATGTTTTAGACTTATAATATGACTACTCCTATAATTTATATATAAATAGGGAAGACTAGGGCAATACAACTTAATTATGTAATTTATTCAATGAGATTACATAGGTGTTTTTATTCTATTTGTTACATGTATGCTTGATAATTATGATTGGTCTTTGTTTTGTATTTATATAACATATTTTGAAAATATATCATGGAAGGGTTAGATAAGAAAAATACGTTGACCCATACATTTTGAAATATTTTCAATTTAGATGACTTTTGAGGTATAGAGACTTGATAAGGAAACTAGACACTACCATCATCATTGGTGTCCCTGTGTAAAATGTTAGTGTGTAACATAATAGAAAATTTATAAATTTATGTAAATGATGATGAAGGATATAGATCACATTTTAATCTTTTTGTAGTGTAGAGGTGATCCAGGTCATCAAAATTATAGGATTAGACTATAACATAAGCAGTTAGGTATAATGAGATGGTGAATGTAAGCCTTTTGGTAATCAAAAGGTATAGGATTGAAGGGTAGATCCTTGATTGGTATTTATCAAGTGTATCTCCTTTAATATATTAATTCATAAGGATTAAATTATTAGGTTAAAGGAAAAAAATATGTACTTGGGTGTGTACAACACACCTTGCCTTTGCTTGAGCCCTAGTGAAATTTTTTGTTGATGTATGACCTATAACCAAGAGCATGTTATATTATAACTCAACACTTGTAATCTAAAATTGAAGAATTGAAACGATTGATAATTAAATAGAGCAAGGAAGGAGTACACATGTATTGATGCAACCATATTGCCCCTTAGTAAATTGTTTTGGTATATATGATTTCTTATGGGGCATTAGAGTTGAAAGAGGTTCATATATGAACTTTTGATTTTTTAGAGTAAAATTTTGAGTGTAATTATGACCCCAATCTAGTACAAGGGTGAGTTATGACACAAACATTGAGATCACTAAATTTCAATTGCACACCTCAAGTGAAAGTATAATAAATCTAAGTTGAGTGGTATAACCAACTCAACCTAGAAAATGGAAATAGTGTTGAGGCTATTGAGGGCTTAGAATATCACCCACACTACTCAAAGGAGCCAACAAATATAGACAAAAAAGGCTCAAAATGGTACTTCTTGGTTAAAAAAAGTGGTTTTTGGTAAATTGTTTTGAATATGTATTTGCATTTTTTGGTGCACTTACATGGCATATGTACCTTTAATGTGTCTCAATATAACATATTTGTAAAGATGTAACCTCTACTCTATAACTATGTATAATATTTTTCACAAATCTAAAAAACTTTATCCCAAATTTATAAAATTGATGCCAAATGTATAAGACCTTAACCCCAAGTGTATATCTGAATCATGTAAAATGTATCAAATTATGTCAACTATGTTTGTGTGGATTCATGTTTCCATTACATGCCCCCACTAATATTCCCCCCTTTTGAGGTGAGGGGGATGTAAATTGGTATTCACCTTACCTTAAAAGGATAATATAATTATATTTTATGTGAATGAGTCATGTAGCATATAGGAATAACATGTTTAAGTAGATATATCAATGAATCTCACAATATGTGATCACAAAAAGTCCTAAAATGCATGATATGGATCATGGAAATGTCTATAAATTAACAATACAAAATCAATAGACATTCAACCACACACACACAAGATCGATCAATGTAAAACAAAAAGAGGTCTAAAGAGACCAAAAATAAGGGGCATGTTCAAATATCACACACTCAAATGGAGGACATATTCAAATGTCCATACACAAAGAAATAACAATCAGTGGTATGTGGCATATAAACAAGGAACATATTCAAATGTTCCATAAGCAAGATAATAAAAATCAATAAGTACACTCAAGGAAGTGATAAAGTGAATATATTAAATATAAACAACCAACATAAGCATATCATACTAGTCATTACATGTAGGTGTTAGCAAAAAATGTCATGTAATATAGCATATCAAGTCAATGGTGTAAGATGAGAACATGAGTATAGGCATGTGTACATGCTAGTATATAAGCTCAACATGATAATGTAAAAGTGATCATAAAATAATATACCCTATGTCAATTGTGATCAAAAAATAAAATGACTCCAATGTAGTATGCCATATAGAAAGTGTTAACAAACCAAGTTTCACCCTACTGAAGTCGACTACTCAGATCTGATTCAAATATGGACTAATATTAGAATGGTCTAAGGATGTGGGATACTTGTAGCTAGACCAGACCTCTAGTTTATGAGGTTAGCTCCTTTGAATATATGAATTTTGGATCAATCACTAAACCTACTTGATTTTGGGTTGAAATCGGGTAAAAAAGATTATTGAAAGGGAAATTTATTTTATTGATGGTGATGCACCTAAATGATGAATGATCATTTGTAAACCTTGAACTTGGGTACACATGTGACTCAAAATGGAATAATTTTTCAACAATACTTCCTTAGAAAAATCCTAAACATGATTTTTTTAGCTGAAGGTTTGATAGAAGGACTGCAATTTGAAGGTGGAGGAATGAAGGTCTTTAAAGACACTACATACTAACATTATTCAACATAATTTATATTCTTTAACACTTTATGTGACTTGTAGAGGATTAAATCATAGTAGTAGGTGAATAAAGGACCTAAAAAAGGATATTAATATCATACTTATCTACAATTAAATAATCATTAAACACACTAATAACCATGAATGAATCTGCAACAAACTTTCTTTATTGACTTCAAGTACAAGTTACAACCCCAGTATAGTTTTTGTATACCAACCTAAGGGATCTTAAAAAATGGCCTAAAGGCCTAAATATATATCCAAAGATAATAAGATAATCTAATATGGAGTAGATTAGATAAGTATTAGACATCTAAACATCAACTCAAATATAACTTTAGTTACAATTTGCAACAAATAGTCCTTAAGAATTCTCTCAATGTCTTGTGCCTTGCATGCTCCTTACATGAGCTATTTGGCATTGGAATGAGGTGGTGGGCCATATTTGACTTGTCCAAAGTCTTTATCTAGTATGTTATGTCATATATTTATTATACAACTCCACTTGAGGTGAGTTAACTCATGCATTGATATTCAAGATGAGTTATACATGTGATTGGATCAGTTGAAGACCAATTAACTAATCACAAGGATCAGTTAAGCATGTGGATGACATAAAGGATCAGTTGTTAATGATATGGATTAGTTTTATGGCATTATAACTCCAAATTTTCTCTCATAAAAAATATTCTACACCATTCTTACTTCACTTGATTGAATTAATATGTCTACTAGGCCAAATTAGGCCTAGTAGCCTAACTATATGTACTTGATGGCCATTAGAACCTACATAAAAACTTTAAAACCTAAAAATATGGTGAATTAAAGACATGAAAAAATTACTCATATCATTAAATGAGTCATATTTTTCAATCAACACTTAAAAATTAATCAAACTAGTTGACTAGGTTAGTTTGTCCTTCATTTCTTGCAGACTGGTTGTTTTGAATGAGCTACCAAGGGTACTTACAGGTAGATTTCTAATCATATAATGATTTGAGGAGGAAGAAAAAGTGTTAATATTTTATCAACAATTATTTTAATCTCCTTAAACTACATTATCCTCTCCTTGTACATTTTTTCTTCTCAAAATCCTATTTTTTGCCATGTCTATACAACATCCATACAAAAAATGGTCATGGACATGAAGCTCTCAGAGTGTACTTGATGATCCAAGTGGTAGTCAAGAGGTTTAAATTAGTTTGAATGAATATTTATCCAATTCTTCACAAATAGATCTGTAATATGGTTTTGTAAGGGTTTTAGAGTGCTTAGAGGGCTTAATGATGATTCATAAAGCCTAGGCCTTGAATGCCTCTCAGAGTGGAAAACAAGATTTTTAGGCAGTGTCTGGTGTTATTTATCCAAGATGATCACTGATAATGCTTCTCTTGTGGCTCAAACATGGCATACATCTCTCTTAGGACCTAATGGTGATGTTTATGGTGATTTGAAGTACCTTCATGACCTTACTTTGGCTCCTGCTACCCCTTCTTATTGGCCTTATCTAGTGATGTCAAGGATAAGCATAGGTGTATGAATTGTATTATTCAATATTTTAATTTATTATTAGTTATAAAGGATCTTATACAGTGTGTTTAACATGAATAACATGTAGATGATGCTTTAGAATCATGGTATGGGATTGATCAAGCCATTCTTTTTCACCATGTATGTAAACAACTCCTTGTCTTGACTTATAGACCTACTTTCATATGTAAATGACCCAAATGACCCATTTATATGGATGTATAAGTGTTCTTTAGTAATTTCAGGACCTCATCTTGCTTCTCAACCTCATTGAATGTGTAATTACCCTTTTTTCCTTTACTTGTAGGCCCAATAGCATTTTTTGGCCTAGTCCATACAATATGAGTATTGCACATGTCAACCAACAAGTCATGGAAGTGATCAAGATATTTTATAAGACCTTTAAGTTCATTTCATAGATCAAACCCATCATCTGGATGCATAATTTAGCTTCTTTAGTCCATCAGGTTGTTATCAAGATTTTGTAAGTGTTTTAAGGGTCCATAACTTCTTAATGATTGTTTATAGCATATAGACCCCTGATGGGAAGTAACTTACCATGAATATGTAGTAAATTAACCCCCTCATCAACCATGATAAGCATGATCTCCTATGAAAAATGTGCATTAAGATGTCTACATGGTGAAGTTGTGCTTCGATAGGTTGTCATAGATTGTGTGTGTAAGAAAGAAGATTTTGAGTCATGAAAAATAAGTTTTATACATTCCCTTCAATAAATCATCACATTAAATTTTTCAATTACCCTCCACACTATTTTAATTCTCATCAAATGAATATAAATCCCATGAAGGGTTCAAAATGGTGATTGTGTCTCTCTAGGATTTTTAGTTTACGTATTTGTTTTAGCCCTCAAGGGCATGGTTTGCATGGAATATAGAGTGTGACCACTCTCAATAGGTTTTTTAGTATTAAACATTAACTTATTATGCCTTACAAAACCTTCAATGAGGTTGAAACACTCTGCTAAACCTTATAACAGTCCCAAAAAATTCCATACTTGTTCTTTGACTATCAACAAATAGATGGTTGATTGTGTCAAAATAGTGAATAATTACACTCTTAATTTGATGTTACCAATACTATAGGTATTTATAACCACTCAATATTAAAAACTCCACCAAGTTTCATACTTAGATCTTGCATATAGAGTCATGTAGATGCTTTTTACCAAAATTGACTATAAGGTTACTTGTGTTTTCATGTCCCAAGACTAAGTTTTCTTATTTTCACCTTGTATTTTTTATTGAGGATGATGTATATGCTTCTAATATTCCATGAAAATCCTTATTTAAATTAATTACCTCTTCTTTATTCACTTCTTGAACTATACTACCCCTCATCAAAACATGCTTCTTTAAGAAACCTCATTATGACATGATTATCATAACACTATTATCAATGATTTTGTAATAAATAGAGGTTTTTAGTAACCATTCCACCATGATTTGGTGATTTTATGACCCCTTAATTAAATTTAAACCTCCCTCTTATCTCATATCTAGCATATTGACTCTTTTTACATTATTCTCAAGCTTTACATAGTCATAGTCTGTATAACCTATATACTTCATGGTTTGCAATAGAGGTCATGATCTTTGATATAAGTTTGAAGATTTCAACTCATAATTTTAATGTATAGGTGATCTCACAAGATTTTCTCCTTTAATTAATGCATCTTAAACTATACTTTGAGAGACTATGTGACTATATGAGATGGAATTGTTCTCTAGTATGGTTGTAGGTGTGCATTTTCATGAATTTGACCTTGATTGTAGCTTGTACAGATCACTCTTATTCACTATCATAATGATTTAATATCTCCATTATTCCCATGCATAATTTATTTGAACATGAAACTCTACCATTTTATTACTCCGCTATCATCCCCTTTTGACTTGGAGATAGGCCTATACTCTTGTATGATTGTAGGTGGATGTCATAAGGTAAATGATTGTGTGTTTGTGTCATTAGAGATTCAAGGCATATTATAACTCATCACACCATTTCAATACTCTTAAAAAATGGTAAAAACTTTATTTAACCCAAATAATAAAACAACACCTCATAGTCCTGGTTTGACATAATATGTATATGCTTTAAGAATCTTTTAACATAGTTGTAGGTGATTATTCCCATAAGAATGTATGTTGAACCAAGTTTGGTTCTCATTTAGATTATATCCCTGATAAAAAACTTATATCCATCTCTTTTTAATACCATAGTCTCCATACCATCATTCCATCTTCTTGAAAACAGACCTTTCCTTATCATATACTTGACAATGCATCAAGTTTAGGCCCTTATAAGGACTGTGACAGGGTTTTAGGATGCTTAGAGAGTTTGACAAGGTTAAAATATGTCCATTGTTAGGGTGTGGAGCTAAAAGCTACACCTTAAGGCAAACAGGAGGGTTTCCAGTGTACGCAGTCGCCGGCGTCGACAGGCCACACCGACGTCGGTCAGGGGACGCAGAAGGGAAACCAGCATCGGCAGGAGATCGGCCAGCGTCGGTCACCTCCAGGAGGGCAAGGACCGACGTTAGTCACCTGTAGCGGTTTAAACTGCTATTGACAAACAGTCAGTTAAGTGAATGTGGAGTTTGCATGTTAAAGGCTTGTTCGAAGCCTTGAGCTGCAAGTCTAGTCAGTGTATGCATGAGATCTATATAATAGACTCATGGGCTGTATTGTTAAGTGGAGAATTTGGAGAAGAGCTATGTGAAGCTTGGAGAGTTCTTCCCATGGTGGAATCAAGTAGGATTCCCCATGTATGGATAAGTAAGATTAGGTTTGATATGCAAGGATGTGTGTATGCGAGGGTCAGAAAGGAGATCGGCGGGGGAGCTAGATCCAAGGTGACAGCAATACATCAGCAGGGTCATGGAGAGATCTACTTGGAGTACGGTTGTGTACTCGATTGTACAGATGTGCAATGAGGTGAACAGCAGCTTGTGTTAGCTGTGTGTTGTGACCTATGAGAGAAGATTACTCTGGAGGGAAGTTTACTGTAAGCCCACGAAGTGGAAGAAAGAGTGCCACCTCTTTGTTGTAAATTCCTTTGTAATGAGTTGAATATAATTGTATATTGCCTCTCATATTCTGTGTGTCTTCTCATTGATAGTTATTTGTTCTTCTGGATTTTGCATGTTTAGTTGCTTATACATTGGTAATCATGTGTGCTCTTAAATCTTACAAGTTGTGTCAGAGCTTTGGGGAGTTTCGGTCCTATCAATTGGTATCAGAGCGAGGTTGGACATTCTCAGAGCGAGCTTGACTAACAGATGTCCTAGATCTATTAAGTGTTTGTTGATTACAAGTTACTCACAGGGGTTGTTGTTTGAGTGGGAGTATAGCAAGGCAGAAGATGGTACGATGAGAATGAAGGAAATCAGGCACAGGATTAACACCACATGGAGTGTGGTGGGTGTCTTCAAGTGGGAGCTTGAAGAGGAATACAAGCCAAGATATAGATTGGATAGAGTACTGGTTTTGGGTACAGGTGCAGCTCTTTATCTCCAAGTGGGAGATTGTTAGGGTGTGGAGCTAAAAGCTACACCTTAAGGCAAACAGGAGGGTTTCCAGTGTACGCAGTCGCCAGCGTCGGCAGGCCACACCGACGTCGGTCAGGGGACGCAGAAGGGAAACCGGCATCGGCAGGAGATCAGCCGGCGTCGATCACCTCCAGGAGGGCAAGGATCGACGTCGGTCACCTGTAGCGGTCTGAACTGCTGTTGACGAACAGTCAGTAAAGTGAACGCAGAGTTTGCATGTTAAAGGCTTGTTCAAAGCCTTGAGCCGCAAGTCTAGTCAGTGTATGCATGAGATCTATATAATAGACTCATGGGCTGTATTGTTAAGTGGAGAATTTAGAGAAGAGCTATGTGAAGCTTGGAGAGTTCTTCCCATGGTGGAATCAAGTAGGATTCCCCATGTATGGATAAGTAAGATCAGGTTTGATATGCAGGGATGTGTGTATGCGAGGGTCAGAAAGGAGATCGGAGGGGGAGCTAGATCCAAGGTGACAGCAATACATCAGCAGGGTCATGGAGAGATCTACTTGGAGTACGGTTGTGTAATCGATTGTACAGATGTGCAATGAGGTGAACAGCAGCTTGTGTTAGCTGTGTGTTGTGACCTATGAGAGAAGATTACTCTGGAGGGAAGTTTACTGTAAGCCCACGAAGTGGAAGAAAGAGTGCCACCTCTTTGTTGTAAATTCCTTTGTAATGAGTTGAATATAATTGTATATTGCCTCTCATATTCTGTGTGTCTTCTCATTGATAGTTATTTGTTCTTCTGGATTCTGCATGTTTAGTTGCTTATACATTGGTAATCATGTGTGCTCTTAAATCTGACAAGTTATGTCAGAGCTTTGGGGAGTTTCGGTCCTATCATCCATGAGTATTTATATAGTCATGATATGATCTCCTTTAGTTTCAAAAATTATACTTGAATTTTAGCCTCTCTTGAAAGACTCTTTCATAACTTTGCCCATTCCTTGGGCATATGATTGTGTCCTTGAAAATCCTGATTGTAGGTCTCTCTTAAAGTATTTTTTGAGCTATTCAAGACCTTGAACTTGTATTGTATTTAAGCTAAAGTATCAACATCATATTTATCATGCATTGGGCTAAACCAACTAGCCTACAGTAACTTAGATAGGTCTAAATACTGGAAAGATATTTGTTTACTATAGGTTTTGATTTGAATGCAGGCCTATAGGTGTCTTATGAGACAATTGACTACAAGTTTATGGTTATCTCCTTGGGTTGAGAGATGAATGAAGTCATAACAAAGATAAATAACCCTTCACTCCTTTTTGCTTTCACTCATATATTTATGACATAACCTAACCTTCAATATGACTATGTCATTCCTTGACAACTATAGGTGACTTTTCAAGGTCCCTTTATACGGACTAGGATGGAATTAGGCCTTAGGAAGGACACCAAAATTAGTCTAATGAATTTTTCCCTAATCCATTACAACTTGAGGGGATATTTTAAGCAAATACCATTAAGGATATATCCTTCACACCCTTCTTCCTTTGTATTTCTATGAGAAACTCTTGATTGTGCTTCTAATTTGTTGTAGGTGATCATTTTATCTTAGTTTAGCATGGTCTTAGGGCATACATATCTTACTTTATATCCATGATAGTCTCTACCCCTTTTGACTCCTTGTGACAATGGATCCATGATATGGAGGTGAATGAAAGTGATATGATGTGAATTATGATGGGAACATTGAATGGAGGTGAAAATGGAGCTTTATTATAGTGAGAAATGGCAATGAAATATTGTGTGATGGGGATGAAACAAAAAGGAGGTGAAAATGGACATGAGGAGCATATGAAAAGACCATTTTGAGGGTATTATACAAGAATTAACACCTATTCAACAAGATTTAACAATTTTTAGGCCTTGGAAGGAGGTGTATGGTGCTAAAATGAAACCTAGGAGTCTGCTAAGAACCTTAACATATGTTAAATAGTGACTCCATGAAGATATTGAGAATACATTGGTGGCTTCCTTTTCATGAATTTTTGAAGAAATTTTTTAATATCTTTAATTAGGCACATATAACATGAATTAAACCCCTTCAAATAAGAATCCAATAAATTTGGATGTTCCTTCTCTCTCTTGAATCGTACAAACTTCCTTTATATGTTTGTATACTGCTAATTTGCATTGTTATGCCTTCTTGAGATCAATATGACCCTAAAATGTGTGGAAAGGAACTAAATAATTCCATGTAAAGGTGTATCATGCTCTATATAAACCCTACAAAATTTATTTTTTCTACCATGATGCCCAGATGAGGAGAAAACTCATAAACTTGATTGCCTACTTGGATGAAGGAGACATAGTGAGTACCTTGACTTCAAAGGGATGGTTCCTAAAGGGGAGAGGACAAAATTAAAAAAAAATTACCATATATATAATATATCTTAGACTAATTTCTCTACCCAAAATTTTAGACCTTGATTTTCTCTCTTGTGGGCATACCACCTGCAAACCTGAAGGGCTCTCACTATGTGCAAAGAAGCTAGATGATTAGAGGGAACCATTTTTAGGAATATATTGAATTTTTTTGCCTTTAAATTATTATATAACACATATTATGAAATCCCCTTCATGTTATTGAGCTCTGATGTGTGTAAAAGTTCATACAATTATGTACTTATGTATGAAAACACATTGAAATAACCTTTCTTTTGCCTTTTCTTCACAACTAAAGCTTGAACCACCAATTTTAGGGCATAACAAGGAATAATACGAGTCATGAGCATGTTATAAAAATAATTAAACCTTTTTATATCCTAATGGGGCCAAATTTTGGCATGTGTGAGCTAAAGAAGGCCTTTTCCATGCTTAAACTTACATGAAATGATATTTACAATGCATGAAACCTTATTAATAAGGTAAAGTCATTAATTTGAATGTGTTCAAAGGAATTTTGAATATTGTTTTGTCAATTTAACACCAAATTTACCATTTAAATACAAAAACTTGTCTTTTTAGGCAATATAAACACACTTGATCACCATGAAGAGGCTACTAATAGTATTTTAAAAAGTTTTGAGTTATAAGGGGTGGTATTTGGCCTTGACAAGCCAAATTTCCAATAGAAAGAAGAAAGGTCCAACATCTATATGTGCAATTATCATGGGTCTAGCGTATTCCTGTATCACACTCAAGTATGCTAAAATATATGTGTGTATAGAAATGAAATGATATGTTATCTACTAACATAAAGTAAATAACGTGGATGCCAAGAAGTTATTAAACATGTTGTATATTGAATATTTTTTGTATTTTTAATTTCATTTGAATGGTTTTGTATTTCCTTTGGAATATTTGATTTTTTCTTCTTTTTTTTTGGATTTTTAGGAATTTTAACCTATTTTGGTCAATGTGTGTTGAATGGATCATGTTTATCATGATCAAAATGTTTTGAGTGAAAAAGGTTCATAACATGCTCTACTTCTCTCCCCACTTTCTTAGTAGAATTAACATCACCATCATGTGGTATGTGAACTAATCTTCCCTTGTAGGAACATGAAATACCTTATTGATTTTGATCTATTTTAGCTTTTATTTTGTATAGCCAAAATTTCTCCAATAAAATTATGTTGAGTTGTATTGGGCATGACCCACACTTTCATTTGGACAACACAGGGACCACAATAAATTGGTAATATTATTTATCCCAAAGAGTTTTTACAACTTCCTTTATGATGTAAGTCTTTGATGGTATAGCCAAGTTGTGACAAACGTCTTTCATTACAAAAAATTTCTTTCTTTGTGCGATTAATATGGTCATGGTGAAAATAAGCTCTACCCATGAATAATGTAATTGTTAAATCCTTTTGGCAAGGATGTTTTTTGATTGGTGAGATTGGAAGTGGTCATGGATTATATCCATTTGGTATTGATCATGTATTGAGCAACCTTTCCAAAGGTGTCATATAAATATTTGGAATACCACATATTTTTTCAATACATCCGTTTGGAAATTCATTCTCATCATATGTATTTTTGACAAAACTTTTGTACTTTTTAGGAGATGTATTTAATTATTTGTACTTGAGAAGGAAATAATAATATCTTTGCGCATCTATATATAATTGGATAAATGATGTGTAACATTTATGTAATACCCTTTCTTTGAGTGAAGAAGTAAGACCTCTACTAAATATGAATTGTAGTTCCAAATTTTTAGGTTGATATGCTAAGGAGTATGATGTACTTTAAAATTGAGTAGCATAATCTTAAAGAGACTCATCATCATGTTGTTTAAAGGTTAACAAATGTTCCAAAATAAACTTGGGTACCTTATGTGTATTAAATGCCAACAATAAAACATATTCTAATTATTCAAATGTAGTTAAGGAAACATTTGATAAACTATATAACCAATCCTAAACTTCTTGTATGAGGCTTCCATGGAATGCTTTTAATAATATTCATTTATCTTTATCCCAAAGATCAAAATAATGAATATATTTAATTATATTGTTTAAAGGATCTTCATTGCCAAAAAACAAATGTAACATTGGCAAGGTAAGCTCTTGTGGATAAGGATATTCAAATACACATTTTGTAATAGGTTAGATTTTTATGATGTTATCTATGATAGATATAAATTAGAATTTAATATTAAGAAAACAAATAATCAATTGAATCCTTATTATAAAACCTCGGATAGAGATTCAATGAAAGAACAAGACAAATAAGTAATTTACCTTCCATCTTACCAACAAAAGTGAATGTCTTATCCTTTAATTGACTTATATTTGCTCTTACAAGTAGGTATGTGGTTTTTCAATATCTTATAATTATGTATGCGGTTACTCAATTTATTCTCCAATGTAAAGGAAATTTTAGTAGCATAAAGAAGTAATTTGTTGATTCTTAAATGAATCCATAAGGTAAAATAAATATTACTTCAATAGATTGATGATGATTTTTGACAATGGATGATGACACTTTAATTTATATGGTTTTGGGTGAGAACATGGAAGATTAATAAAAAATAAGATTTATTGTATTATCTTAATTTTGGATAATCATATTTGAGTCCTCATCCATAGGGATAAGACCAATTCCTCATGTGGTTGAGAAATGTGGGGAAAGTTGGTTGGTAGTTAAACTATTCTTATTAATGAGTCAAGGTAGTTGAACCACTCGTCAAGTTGATTAAAATTTTCAATGATGACTCGAAAATTGGTTGAAGAAGTTAATGAAATGGTTGGGTGACTCCACACATGGTTGAGAAAAATGAGGAAGTGGTTTGGTGACTTGGAAATTATACATTTTTAATTAGTTTTTTGAAATTATGTCCATGATAAATTAATTAATAATGATTAATTAAATTATTCAAAAAATGAAGGGAAATGATATTAGTGGACCTTATATGATGGTTAAATTAATGAGAAATAATGAAATTTGTGTCAATATTTAGCAAAGTTAATTATGATACTAAATGTGGCAAAATTTAGGTGTCTAAATTTGCCCCTCTTTTAAAGGATGTTACAACTAGAAGAAGTAATGTATTTTCAAAAAATAAATAAAAATATAGTGTAAATGGATGTAGAAATATGATGCCCCATGTGGTTTTAAATTATTATGAATGATGCCACCTCGAGCACTCATGCGTGGAAAATAAATTCGAGCTAGCATTCAAAATGAATCAATGAAGGTTACATAGAAAATGATGTATTTGATAACATGATAAATTAAATTACCATTATTAATAAAGTTATTTATAATATTTGTAGGCATATGTAAAATGATTTGCCCTGAGTGGATAGTTTCTAGGGAATATATTGGATAAATAATATTTCCCAAGATAAGTTGCATGCTTCGATGTTACCCCATGCAGATAGTTACATTAAAGTGGATTTGGGAATGATATATCTTATGGATAATCTACAAGATTTGAGGAGAGAAATATATATTCCTTTCAATATGTGTGATTAATTTACTTGAGTGATTTTCAAGCAAAAATATAAATAAATGGGTAAATATGATTAATGGCATGTATGAAGTGGATTGAAAATGAGGTGATAGATTGGTGAAATAGGTTAAAATTTTGGAGAGGGATATAAATTTTGGGTAGGTATGGTGATAAATAGGGGTGGGGGTGAAAATTATGTTGTAAATCATTTGGATTGTTTTCCACCTATTAATTGAATAGTGTGTAGGATTATGACAGTCAAGGGAGGAAAGATGGATTGTATTCTAGTTCATCGACACTAGAGTGAGTGAATGAGAGAAGATCAGATGCCAGAGGGGAGTAATGATGTAGTAAGTGATGTTTTTGAATTATTGTTTTTACATTTAAGTGTCATAAATGCTATCTAAATTTAGGTTTTACAATTTTATTATTTTCCAAATGGTAGTTTCGATATTGAAACTGTGAAATCATTATGGGAAATTACAATTTCATTATAAAGTTCAAAAATTTTATTATGGTGGTAGTATCATAATTGGTTGAGGATAATTTGTTAAAGATCATAGCAAATTCATTCACCATTATATAAAATTCATCATAATGATGAAATCATTGATGAGTGTAATGCAGTCATTGGAATGTGCAATGAATTTTTTAGGGCAAGGGGTGGATGGAAGTGTAAAAATAAGTGCTAGCTTAGAAATATGTGAATTATGGACTTGATAGATAGAGTAATTGCTTAAAAATATTACTGATGTGCTAAATATATTTTTATACGAGAGATGACCAAGATTAATCATATATGATAATCATTCAAGGGTGTTATGACTAGCAAGAAGATTCATAGATTATGAAATGGGTGTGTTGGAGGCCCTGGGATTATCCCATATTGTAGAGATGCCTAAGGTCCATGTAGATAGGGTGATGTTGAATACATATACTAAACATTGGCATTTATATACCAACACATTTAACCTATTTTAAAGTGAAATGATGGTCACACTAGAGGATCTATGGTGGATACTTTGCATCCTGATAAAGGGTGAGAAGGTATACTAGAGGGAGATAAAAGAGGCAATATCATTAGCTAGATTTTTTTATGATGATAACTTACTATGATTGGACCAAGTATATATCTATATGTGTGCATGGCACTAGATGAAACATATGTGTTGAAATTAGTTTTTATGGCTCTTGGCAGTGGCATATTGCTATTGGACAAGAGTGGGAGACTATTTCTAGATGGAATTCTAAATGTGATATTAGATATGTTAGAGAGGGCTACAAATTTTGCTTGCGGGTTATGTGTTTATCACGCCTATACAAGGATTTACATTTTATGTTCTACAATGGATGAGTGATTATTGGCCATCCACACTACTATAGGTGTGGGTGCAGGAACATATTGCAATGGAGAGACCATTTGGGCATCTTTAATAGAGGGTTGATAGAGATCCATTTGCATATGGATGGTAGATTATTATAGGTGGACAAATGTCATGTCCCCTTTATAATTAATTTAAATTTAACAATTAATTAATCAAGATTTAAATTAGAGGGGAATAAGGAAAATTAAATTGGGATAAATATTTAATTAATTGTATATTTAGAATTGGCAAGTTAAAAAGTCTACAAGGGAAAATCAAGGTAAATATTAAGATATTAATATTTTATTAGCAAATTTTGGGCATGGTTATCTAGGATAGTATAATGATGAGGTTTCAATGAAACTTACTAAGTTATGTTGTATTCTTATCCTCAATTTAAGTAGGTCACATTTGGGCAAGTTCAAAAATAGAAGCCAAAGGGGGGAAAACATGATCTAAGTGAATATTGGACAAGTGGATAAAGATGGGGACTAGCTATTTTTATAACTCATGTTGGCTTCCCAAAAAAAAAGAATATTTATTTTGGTGACACTCTTGGGACTTTTGTGTGTTAATACACCATGCTTTTATTCTGGGAGGATATTTTTCCAATTAATGATTTTCTCTTGTGCAACAGTGTGGATACAATGTTCTTTAGAACATCATGAAACAAAAAATATTGGATGAAGGTTGTATTTGGATGAAATCCCATTGATCCCAAGGATTTTATTATGATATATAGATACAATTTCATACATTATCTGTTATAGAGTTTTAAGGAGTGTAGATTCCAGCTAGTGTTCAATGTTTATGCATTTTATCATGTGAGTGGAGTTGAAGGTATTTATTTTAGAATTGTGGGTTTGTTACAATAGATACCAAGTGTATTTGGAGTTTTAGTTCATTTATTTCAATATTTTCTTATTTTTTGTAATCAACCTATATTTTTTGTGAATTTATGTTGTGTTTTGAGTAGTGTTTATAGTGCATGTGTGTGGAACTAGCGAGGGTTTTTTACCAAAATTTGTATATTTGTTTCAAAACTATTGTAGAGAATATATTTAAATAATTTTTAATATTTTTGGAATAATTTTAATATAATAAATATTCCATATGTTTTAGGTTTGATTTATTTTGGTAATTCACAAAAAATGTCAAACTTTGGGTTAACTAGTTAGTGTATGAAGGGCATAACTCATACAAAATTATTCCTATTACAAAGTTAATTTTAGATATGATATTTTGATATTAATTTAAATAAGGGGTCATGATAATGATATTATATCCATAATATTTACAACCTATAATTTTTTAAGAATGGATGTTTCCTAGTGAGAGAGAAACTAGATATTTTAGATGAGAATAGAAGAAGTTACAAGTGGATAAATTAAACTCTGTAGAAGAAACTATGGCTGAAAATGAAAAGGGAAAACAAATTTTGATAGATGAATAAAGAGTGGATCAAATCTAAAACACCTTGGAAAATATAAATTTTGGTCAAAGAGAGTTGAGAGAGGTGATGGGGAAACTTGTGGGTCAATTAAATCTGAGAGTTATTCCTAGAAGGGAAGGCTCACCTATGAGCAGCAGATCTATAGGTCATTCTATTTTTAAAATCCCAAAACCCAAATTCCTAAAAAAAAATCAAGAACCCATAATTTACCCCCTCAGTTCATTTTATAAGTTGTTGTATAAGCAATAGAGATATATAATGCATATATGAATTTATGCAAAGGTCTCAAAGTTGTTCTTTTGTATGAGAAGTTTATAGAAATGACAAAAGGATCCACATGTCCAAGAGGACATAGAAATCATCAGAGTGGTGGAGATAAGGATATAAAAAATAAGTTGATCAAACTATCATATCCTACCTATGATGGTGGTGATATAATTTTAGCTTGGGCTTGGTTGAAAAAAATTTAAACCTACCTTGATCTGAACCCTATGAAGCAAAATGAGACTATTTAATTTATTACTCTGTATTTGTATGGTATTTTATATGATTGGTGGTATCATGGCCTAATAACATAATGGCATGATTAAATACATACCTTTGATATGTTTGGACATAGGGTTCTTGATAGATTTGAGTTAAAGGATGAAGAAGAGTACTTTAAAGAACTCTCCAAAATCAAACAACAAACTTTAGTAATTGCCTATATAGGAAAATTCCAAAAGATGAATGTGATGGCAAGTGATATTTTATAAAAAATGGGTTATTTTTATTTTTATTTTTATTTACAAACTAATTGAGCCCCTTAGAGGTTTTTCAAATCTTTTCCACCTATCACTTTACAAGATGTTATAAGAAGAGCTTTAACTCTTGAACCATCAGCACAAAAGAGCAAGTTGTATTATCCTTCCAAACCATTGTCTCCTCATCAAAATTAGAGGAATTTTTTGAATAAATAACTTATTAATCCTCTTCAAAAATCCATGCCTCTTTTTAACACAAAAAGGATGGATGAGGATACTAAGAAAGAACTACGAAGGAAGAAGTTTTATTTCACATGTAAAGATTCGTGGGGACCAGGTCATAGATGTCTGGGTAAAGGGAAAATGCACTACATTGAAGTGATATCAAATGATGAACAAGGTTTGAAATACGATAAAACCTTAGAATAAATGGAAAACCTAAAAACAAAAGAGGTGGGAAATGAAATTACAAGTGGAGTTACTCTAGCAGCCCTGTCAGGAGCACCTAAATATCATCCTTTTTGAGTTTGTGGAGTGCTCAATGGATAAAGAATTAAAATACTCATTGATAATAGAGCCACCCATAACTTTATTGATGCAGTATTGGTGGTAAAAATAGGGTTACATATGGAAGATTTTTAAGCATTTAATGTTGTTGTAGATGGATTCACAATACCATGTAACAAAGTGATCAAGTACCTCAATGTTATTATGGGACACTACAAGTTATGTGATGAATTTTATGTGGTGAGTTTGAGTGGAATAGATATGGTATTAAGAGTGAAATGGCTACATTATTTGGGGGATTTTTACTATAATTACTAGACTATGGAACTCAAGTTTAATTCTAATGGGAAGGAGATAGTTCTTTGGGGCTTATCCAACGGATCACCACAAATAGTCATAACAAAAATAATGGAGAGGATCATCCGAAGAGGCCAAGCAGCATGGGAAGAAAAAATTTTGATAAATTATTTTGATTTATCTAAAGGTAATTATAATAATTACCATGTTGATATCAAAAAAATATTACATTCACATAGTAAAACTTTTGATGATTTACCACCTAGTTTGCCCCTAAATAGAGGTTTCCAAAATGTAATAGAATTAGAACTAGGTACAACACCAATAACCACTATTCCATACCACCACCCAAGGACGTTTAAAAAATAAATTGAAAATACCATTATAGATCTCTTAGATATGGGTTTCATAAGACCAAGTTCTAGCCCCTTTGCATCTTCTGTAGTTCTTGTTAAAAATAAGGATGGGACCTTGTGCATTGATTATAGAGCTTTAAAAAAAATACTATCAAGAATAAGTATCCTATTACAAGGATATATGAGCTCATACATGAACTACATGATGCCATTTATTTTTATAAGATTTGGATATCACCAAATTTGCATGATATATGAAGATGTACATAAAACTGCCTTCATATGCCATTATAGACATTTTGAATTTTAAGTCATGCCTTTTGGTCTAATCAATGCTCCTGCTACCTTTTAATATACTGTGAACCATATCTTTAGGGATAAGTTAAGGAAAATTTTATTAGTGTTCTTTGATGAGATCTTGGTTTACAATAGGAAATGGGAGGATAACTTAAAACATCTAGACTTTATTTTGGGAATATTAGAGAAGCATGCATTTTTTACTAAGAAATCCAAACATGAGTTTGGATTAATATAAGTTTTATATTTGGGATATATCATTAGTTATAATTTATTACAATTGGATCAACAAAATATCCAAGCTATCTTAGATTAGCCAAGTCCTACTACTTTGACCCAATTAAGAGGCTTCTTTAGGTTATGTAGTTATTACAAGAGATTTGTTAAGGGATTTTCTCAATTGGTATCCCCTCTTATAAATTTGACCAAAAATGGATCATTTGTATGGATAGAACTAGCTCAAGCTACATTTGAGAAATTGAAATAGGTAATGATCTCTTGCCCAATGCTTGTAATTCCTAAATTCTCCCTCCCATTTACTGGATAATGTGATGCTTTAGGAGAGGGAATAGGAGTTGTTCTAACTCAAAATGGGAATTCTATTACTTTTAAAAGTTGGAAGATAAAAGAGTTATATAAAGGCTATTCTACTTATGACAAGGAAATGTTAGCCATAATACATGCATTGGAAAAAATTAGATAATATTTGACATGTGGCAAGATTGTTGTTAATACAGACCATAATAATTTGAAATTATTCTTGGGGAAAAAATATTTAAATGATAGACAACATAAATGGGTGATTAAACTAAAATATTATAATTTTGATATAGAATACATGAAGGGGAAGAAAAATATTATAGTTGATGCAGTCTCTAGTAAATATACCTTGAATTATATTTCTATTGATTGGAAGGCCATTATTATGATGGAATATGCAAAGAATACTTATAATACTAACATTATTAAGGGAGTGGTAAAGTATTATAGGTATAAAATATGTGATGAGTTGATTTTATATAAAAACAGAGTCCTTTTAGTACCCGAATATACAATGAAGAAAAATATTTTAAGAGTAATGCATGATGTGCTAGTAGCAGGACACCCAGGGTAATACAAGACATACAAGCAATTTCAGGAAAGATTCACTTAGAAGGGGCTCAAGAATGATGTCCTCAAGAATGTTAGGGAGTGTACCATTTTTCAATAGAATAAAAGGGAACAAGGGTTTCTAGTAGGATTATTTCAACCTTTACCCATTCCTAGTCAAAAATAGGAGAGTAGATCAATGGACTTTATCATGGGTTTGTCCAAGGTAAATGGTAGAGATTACATATACGTAATAATGGATGGATTAACTAAGTTTTCATGCTTATTTTCTATATAATCAGAATATATATCCCCTTAAGTGGCTAAATTATTTTTTTAAGGAAGTATTTAGATTGCATGGACTACCACACAATATTGTTAGTTGACAAGGATAATAGGTTTCTTAGCTCTTTTTGGCAAGAGTTATTCAAATTAACAAGTGTTAAACTCACTCTTAGCACTAGATACCACCCTCAAACTAATGGCCAAATATAAATAATGAACAAATGGGTAGAGGGTTACCTAAGGAATTATGGCTCAAGTCAACAATCTGCATGGGTCAAATGGCT
Source organism: Torreya grandis (assembly GCA_037957365.1). Classification (NCBI taxonomy): domain Eukaryota; kingdom Viridiplantae; phylum Streptophyta; class Pinopsida; order Cupressales; family Taxaceae; genus Torreya; species Torreya grandis. Next base: position 3,030,769 of record JARHVA010001840.1, read on the forward strand.
ACAATTGGGATAATTTTGCTACAATACCACTTACTATATGTCCATTAGTATGTTACCATTCAAATATTTATATGGATATGATGCAATGACATTTATTGATTTAGTTTTTACAGATAATATTGTTCCAACAACAAGTGGTTTCACTAACCATCATTAGGAAGTATTGAAAAACCTCAAGGATCATATGCAGAAAGCACAAAATCAAGGCAATTATTATGTAGACAAAATCTACACAAAGAGATATTTTGAGGTAGCTGACATGGTATATATAAGGTTTAAGCCATATAGGCAATCATATATCAAGAAAAGTGGAGTAGAGAAACTCAAGCCCAAATTTTATGGACCCTATAAAATTGTAAAGAAAGTTGGTGAGGTATATTAAGAACTAGAACTTCTTGAAAGTAGTAAAATTCATAATGTTTTCCATGTATCTTGTCTAGAGAGAGATTTCAGGCAAAAAATTACACCCTCCATAGATTTTCCACCTTTAGACTAGGAGGAAAAATTGGGCCTAATTATCGAAAAGGTGATAGATGTTAGGGTTAAGAGATTGAGAAAGAGAGATATCACTCAATATTTGGTTCGTTGGAAAAGCTTGCCAATTGAGGATGCCACTTGGAAAGGTTCAAAGATTTTAAATCATCCATGTTTGAATTATTTGAGGACAAGCAAGTTTGAGGAGGGGGACTTGTCATGACCCCTTTATAATTAAGTTCCATTTAGCAATTAATTAATCCAATTTTCAATTAGAGGTGAATAAGGAAAAGGAAATTGGGATATAAAATTTAATTAATTGTATATTTGGAATTGGCAATTGAAAAGTATACAAGGGGAAATCAAGGTAAAAATAAAGTTATTAATATTTTATCAGTAAATTTTGGGCATGGTTAGATATAAAAGGATAATGATGAGGTTTGAAATAAACTTACTAAGCTATGTTTCATTCTTATCCTCAAGTTAAGTGGGTCACATTTGAACAAGTTCAAAAATAGAAGCAAAAGTGGGCAAAAATAGGATCTAAGTGAATATTGGGAAAGTGGATAAACATGGGGACTAGCTAATTTTTATAACTCAAGTCATCTTCCATAAAATCAAGAAATATTTATTTTGGCACCACTCTTGGGCATCTTATGTATTAATATGCCATGCTTTGATTCTGGGAGGATCTTTTACCAACTAATGATTTTTTCTTGTGGAACAGTGTGCATGTAGTGTTCTTTAGATCATCCTAGAATGGAAACTCTTGAATGAAGGTGGTATTTGGAAAAAACCATTGGTACCAAGTATTTTAGGATGAAACCCCTAGGATTTAGAGATAAAATTCCATATAGGAGTTGTTACAGAGCTTCAAGGAGTGTGGATTCCAACTAGTGTTCAATGTTTATGCAAATTATTAGTGTGCGTAGAGTTGAAGGTGTTTGTTTTGGAATTTTGGGTTTGTTATAGCAGATATCATGTGTCTTTGGAGGTTTAGGTCAAATTATTTTAGTATTTTCATATGTTTTGGAATCAACCTATAAGCTTTTTGAATTTATGTTGTGTTTAAGTAGTGTTTGTAGTGCATGTGTGTGGAACTAGCGAGCGTTTTTACCCAAACTTTGTATTTTTGTTTCAAAATTATTCTAAAGAGTATATTTTATTAATTTTTAATGTTTTTTACTCATTTTAATATAATAAATAATCCATATGTGTTGGGTTTGAGTTATTATGGTATTTCATAAAAATTGTCAAACTTTGGGTTAACTAATTAGTGTAAGAAGGGCAAAACTCATACAAAATTATTCCTAATACAAAGTTAATTTCAGATATGATATTTTGATATTAATTTCATTAAGTTTACATAATAATATAGGGCCCATTTAGGTGATACAAGGTATTACATGAGAGCACTAGATGAGTTGGCATCTCATGATATTACTTGGAGACCATACATAGAGGTAGATCCAAGGTGGAGATAAAATGTGTTATATATGCATTATATGTCAATGCCTTGATACATTTTAGGTATACATGAGTATTACATAGAGAGATATAAACCTAGTATATTTTTGAGATAGTTCAGCATACAAAGGGATGTGCTTACAAGACCACGTGTTTTCACAATCAATAAGGGAGAGACCATAGTGGGGACCATGTATAGACCCTAGGATATTAGAGTATAATTGGTTACATTTATAAATGACACCCTACTATAGGGAGGGATATAGTATACATTGGTATTATATACTTATATAGGGCATGGTGGGATTAGGTGCGGCTCTTGAGGTTAAAAATTTCTCATCAGAGGCCTAGGACATAGAGGGAGAGATTACAAATGGATTTCAAGGTGTGACCATGGAGGAGAGGAAAATTGAGAAGGATTGTTCAAGTAGATGCCCTAGTAGGTGGAGATAGAGGATAGGTTGGTGGTGGTGATGGATATAGGGTGAAAATGTAAAAGTTGATGATGTTGGGGGAGATGGATGTGGATGACTAACACCTATGATTATCGTTGATAGTGATGGGGAGGGAGATGGAGATGATACAATGATGTAACTAGTACTTGAGTCTCCTAAAATTAGAGGATATGGGGTGGGGCCAATAGGGTTGATATAGTTGATGGAGTATGATGCCTTGATTGAGAGGCTATGATAGGAGATTTGGGAGAGGGATACAATGATAGTTAGCTTGTAATTGGATGGGGTGGATTGAGATAGTTAAGGAGCCTCTAGATATATAGATATAACCACATTACAAGTAGAGGTAGATGGATGACATATGAGGTTAGGATGAGGGAGAAAGGCTTGGTGACTCATGACAATGGGACTTGAACATAAGATGATACAAAGATTACATAGAGATATCACAAAGAGTGGGATGCGGTACATGGTGAGATATAAAGAGATAGAGATTTATTGACATTATCAGACCAATTGAAGGTCCTAACAGACATTATGAGGGCAATAGTGTAAGCATCCTACTACTAAAACCTCTATGTGTAGTGGTGGCATTAGATTAATAAGCACCATCATTTTTAGAGTATTTGAGTGGTAGGAGATCAAGATCAGTGGCTAAGATAACTCAGATAATGACATCAAAGTGATATGTGAGTCAGTTATCTCAACATGTATGGGTCCTCCACGAAGTACACCACAACATCCACATCTGATATTACCACATTAGAGGAACATAGCTAGAGATAGAGGATTATATGATATGTGTACATTTTTGAGATGTACATGGGAATATGAAATGTATTCATGGACATGATATGTATGTATATATATATATATATATATATATATATATATATATATATATATATATATGTATGTATATATATGTATGTATGTATGTATGTATGTATGTATGTATGTATGTATGTATGTATGTATGTATGGATATAATCATGATTTATGTATTAATGTGGTATATGTAACTATGTAGATGGATAGATTGATGTACATGTTATTAAATTATCTCTTATGCATTTGATATTTGACATTTGTTAATATTTTTGTTAGAATTATTATAAAAATGGATATGAAAATTATATGGGTTAATAACTAGTTTTTGTACACTTTGCATGGATTTCCAACATGATTACGAACAATAATATAAATCAAAACAAGATAATTCAAGAATAAAAGTAAAAAATTGTATAAATAAGAATGTAAGTAAGAACTATATAAACAAGAAAGGAAGGAAAAAAGTAAAAATGTGGAAAATAAATATATAAATAAGTAAAGAAGTAAACATATGTGTAGACACTAGAAAACCACACACACAGTGCTAGTCATCACAATACCTTTGATCTCTCTTGAACCTCTATCAACTACACCTATAAGTTTGTCAAACCTACCTAGCCTAACCTACTTACCTAATCTAGAGTCAAAATAGTCACTTGTCTAGCTTAACTCACCTTTTCACCCATTTTAACCTATCTTGTTCCCAAGTCCTCAACTGGTGATGGTTAAGGTGACCAGTGATGGTCACCCTAACTGGTGATGGTCAAGTTATATAGCCTGGACTCAACATGCAACCTACATGAAAACCACCACCTTCCTAATATGGTAGTCTAAATCTATTTACAAGCCCTTTACATGGTTGAATTATATTTAAAAGCCTTCTTCAAGTCTAGTTTAGACAACCACTTCCACCTCTTACTTGTGCTTATAACAGCGAGAGGACTGGGAGGTCAGACCATCTATAATTCTTATCAAGGGATATTTGTATCCAAAATCTCTTTTTTAAATTCAATCAGGTTAATCTACATTATCAAGGGCTATTATCCATCACATAGGGATCCTACTTTCCATTGACCCTCCACTAAGCTCCTAAGTACCATTATGCTACCAAAATCAACCTAGATTCCACCAACAGGAAAATTTGTATCAACCACCCACCAACTAATTTATGGTAAAACAAGTATTCATTTTCTTGTATTCTTTTACCAGGTTTTCATTCCAAGCTTTTTATCTATCTCCCAAAATCCACTTCCCAGAGCCCGTCAATCAGCAAACCCAAACCCCAAATTCACTGACAGGCAACTAGTGATGCTTACCTGACCGGTGATGGTTACCCTTGATCGGTGATGGTTCAATGAATGGTGATGGTCAATTGTGGCACCAAAAACTAACAAGCTAATTTGACCCTCTTGCACCCAATGAAATTCACTTTTCTATGTTCCTATTTGTTCACAAGCCCCTTTATGATTTTTTGAGCCATACCCCAACCTGTTAGCACTAGTACTAATCATTTCATCATTAATTAAATCATTTCTAGTCTCTTTTCTGAACAAGCTTTTCTTGTATTTGATTTTAGTAATATTATATTATTGATTAAAGTATCTTCTTTCTAGTTTTATCAACTTGATTATTTAAAATAGGTGGATTGACAGCCCTTAAGGAAGCTCTCGCTTCCAAGATATAGCTCCCACTAGGCAATCCACCCAACTATCTATCTAAAAAACAAGTTTTCTTTGGTGTTTTCTTATCTGAAGTCATCCTCCCAAGCCAAATAGGAGATCTCATAATCTTCCAATTCAACACATGCACAAACAAATAGGTATTCTTACCAAAACCCATATTTAGTTTATTTTCTCTCTTTTTTTAGAACTTAAGTGAAAATTTACATGAAACATTATGGCATGCCTAGTGGGACCTAGATTCTTTACTCATGTTTCCTCTGCATCTGTATGCTTCTCTCTCTATTTGTGCTCATAATTGAAATTGAAATTTCTATTGGGATTAAAATCAACTACATCCATTACTCACTTATAACATTAGTTCACTTAAAATTAAAGCACAGTAATCTTATCACAGTACCACTCTTATTGCACACACTAATCAAACCACTTTCATCAATCAAACATCAAAACAATTTGAGATAAGGCCCAATTGGGATTTCATCACCTAGCAGTCACCTTACCCATTCTTGGCAATCCTACTTGGAGGTCATTACCAAGGGGAAAACCAACTCAGTTCTCTGGTTGAGTATAAACTCTGGATATCAATATATATTAGCTATGCACCTGACACTCTTATCACTGTGGGACAATGAAGTGAGGGGGTAGGCCCCAATACTAAGCCACATATTGATCGTAATATAGATTATTTTGAGAACCTAAAGAACCCAAAACCAACCATAGACTACTTCTATAGTACTTGATCTACAAGCCAACTTCTATCACACATTCTCATAAACTAAGGCATAAGCCAAAAGCAAGATTAAAACTAACCTCAAGGCTTAACATGCTTCATAGTGTGTGTCTAGATTGCCTTAATCATTTTCTTGTCTTATTCTTATTTGAGTGGTGAGTTTATTCTTTTTTTCTCTCCCCTTTTTCTTGTATGGTTCTCACTCATCAACAACGAAGAGACCTACTGGAACAAAAGTCATCACTTAAATCAACCTATTCTACCTCCTCATCTATGGAGTACATCTCTAAGGCAAAAGATTCACCTCATCCATTAAGAAGCCCTACTTTCCCTCAAGTATTTCCCCAAGTGGACATGGATTTTACCACCTTCTTAGACAACAATCTAGTGTCCCTTCAGCACTACCTTAACACTTCCCCTCACCATATCTCAGTCTCAACTCCACCTCAGGATCCAACTTATGGCATGCCATCCATCTTATGTAGGGTATCCCTATTACTGCGGTCACCACCCAAGAATCTTTGTCTACTAACCCCTTTAATGATATGGCCGAGAACCAACCTATCCAACCAATTATTACCCTTACACCTTCTACCCCTACTAATGACTCCTCTACATTGGGCACAACCCAACCATTTACCCATCATACCCCACTTATAGCTGGAATACCCACCACTGATGTTACCAACCTCCCCTCTATCAAACCTAACCCATCAATTAATACCCCTTTACCAAGCTTGGGGGCAACAATCCCTTCTACCTCACTACCCATTAGCACAAAGGTCACTACCTCCCCTCTTGTCACCAACCCAACTACCACCCATGCCCAATCCATAGGTATTTCTCAGCAGTTACCCATTACCCATAAGGGTATGTACCCACCACCCAACCACCATCATCCACCTTACCTACCCAACCTCTAGCTTCTACATTCCAATATGTGGTAGTCTCTCAACCACCAAGCAACTACCACTATGTTGCCTAACCTTAACCACAATATCAGCCTTATAATCATTTTGGTGCATCACCTCAAATAGACCTAATCAAAATGCTCACAGACAAGATAACTAGCCTTGAGTCATCTATTTTAGGAGCTCATAACATCTTATCCTATGATCATATTTGTAATGAACCTATTCATTCTTTTGTCCCCATCAGGCCTTACCCTCCTTAATGGGAACTTATAAAATTTACCAAATTTCAAAGCAAGGAGGACCCCCAGCAGTACCGTAGGGATTTTAGGCATGCATGTTGCATGATTTCTTATGATGATGCCCTCTTCCTCCAAACCTTCCCCATGTCTTTATTTGGTCCAGCACTTGATTGGTATAATGCCCTTACCAAGCATTCCATCTTTTATTTCACCCAACTAATATAAGTCTTCTTGGATCACTTTTCCATTAATGTTTCAAAGGTCTCTATCATAGACCTCTATTCTATCAAGAAATTTGACAATGAGTTCATTGTTGATTTTGTCTCTCATTGGAGAAGCTTGATTAATCAACTTTCATTTTCCCTACCTTAGCCTAAACTTATATAAATTTTCACTCAAGATTGTACCAAACATATATCTTCTACATTGCATGTCCAGAGCTTCAGGACCTTTGATGAGGCTTTTACCATGGCATGTAATCTAGAAAATTAGGCAATAGATGAAGGTAAATTGAAGTTAGGAAACAAGAACTCTACCTTCAAGACCAATGAAATCTCTTCCTCCAATCCAGGTAACCAAGCCAATACCAGAACCAAGACCAGGGGAACCATGAATGATGTCATCCTTAAAACTTCCCCTCCACCCAATATCAATCAACAAAATTCTCCCATTACCTCCAATCATAATGCAAGGAACCCAAACCAAAATAACCAAAAATAATTCACTCCACTTGGATAATCTTACACCTCAATTTTGGAGAAGCTACTAAAAGCTAACCTTATACAACTTCCACCTATCAAGCTTCCCCAGCAATTTGACTCTTCTTGTCCATCACCTACTTGGTACAATTAGAATGACCTATATGTTTTGCATTAGGTAATTGGACACAACATCAGTTGATGTAAAACTTTTAAGAATGTTGTCTAGAGTCTTATTGATAAAGGGGATATCATGTTGGTTAATTCCAATGCCCCTCAAAATCAAGCCCTTGACATATTTAGTAAACCTTTTCCCAACCATGCCCCTATCAAAACTAAGGACACATAAGCCAAATGCTCTCATAATGCCCACATGATCAACATGGTTCATGATACACCTATCCATGATAACTCGATCAATCAATCCACCCATTCCTCCCCCACCTCACTTACCAAGGTAATGGAGTCACTTTACCCTCCCTTGGATAGCCAAACCAAAGAGGTTACTTTCTCCTTAGCTACCCTCATAGAATTCTTGGAATCATCACATATTACCTCAACTAGCACATTTAGACAAATCAACATTCCTGATTCACCACCTCCATTGATTACTAAATAAACTACCACACCTATGGACATCATCCCTAGAGGAGAAGTAGTTCCACCAGAACCTCTAATGGAGGAGCTATCTATACCAACCCTACCTCCCTTACCTCAAGAGATCAACCAACCTACCAATTATCTCACCCAACCTATAAGTCTATCTATTACATCCACTAGCCATGAATCAGGACCAGTACACAAACCTTTTTCCACATTAGTGAAAAAATTGGAATTTGCCTTAAAACTAGACATGAATCTAACCACTTTCTGGTAATATTTAGGGATTCCCTCTATTAACACACCTAAACCTTCTAACATAAATTTAATCAACTAATCCATCATCTCTCCATCACGTCTTAAACCAATCTGAATCTCTAACAAGCCTCTAACTTCTCAGTCAACCAAAGCAGCCACCACCTCACCAACCAAACCTTTCAAAACTCTTGGTGCATTCCATACTCAGAGCTTGGTTCACCTATCCTTGAAAGTAGACTTAACTTCACCCAAGCCTATACCCAGGTCTTAACCCACACCAACCAAGAGGATGAAAGCACCAAAAGGACACATGACTAGGCCTCCACCTCCCTCTACCTTGCCCTCTATCTTAGGGCCTCACCCTTCCACTTTGCTTAAAAAATAAACCCCTTTCAACATGTGTTGCCCATTGTCATTGATTACACTAGCACATTGATTAGCCAACACATCAGTCCTTCCTAGATCACAACTAGTCAGACCACCAAAATTAGTCGCCCTAACTACCAACATACTAAGACCAAAACCATCAACTAGAAACACCACCTTACCCAAATCATCTCTCATTGCACCTATTTCCACCAACACACACATCTTATCAACCAAGACCATGATCCCCAAACCTTTCTTACCTCTAACAAAATCCTATATGACCATCCTTGAAAGATTAGTGCAGACCTCCTACCTCACATTACCCCCATTAGACCTTTTGATCCTCTTGGTTCGAAGCTAACCTGGTATAATGACCATCAAATCTACTCCTATCACAGGACACCTAGGCATGACACAAAGAATTATAAATCCCTCTATGCCATTAGCCACCAACTCTATGATGAGAATGATCTTTTGGTAGATGATCTTCCATCAATTTCTCCACCATTGAAACTAACAACTGGCCACTAACACATTTTTAATCCCCCACTCTCACCTCAGAGTGATGGAGAATCTACCCAACCTCCCATCACACCTTCCTCCTTTATCCATACCATTAATGTGGTCACACAATCACAAAAATAAGGTAAAGGGAAGACCAAAACATTAATTTCATGGAAATACCCACCAACTCACCCTATACCAAACTAGACCCAAACCTCCACACTTGTGGCTAAGCCCAAAGTTACTTAGGCACATCATAGGCTAACCCCTCTAAATCCATCAAGAGAGTCATACTTAAACAACTCCACCAGACCCCTATTAAAATGAACCTCTATGAGCTCATTTCTACCTCACGTCACCATCATCAGGCCATGATTGAGGCTATGTAAGCCATTAAAGTCAGATCGGGGGATTCTCAACCCATAAAGGCCTTCATTGGTGTTCTCCAACTCTCCACCCTTATTACCTTCAAGGACTCAGAGATCCCTTCTATCCACCCCAAATACCTAGATCCCCCTCTTTTCATTACATCCCACATCAACCAAACCTACATCAAATGGGTTATGATCAATGGTGGGGCTAGTATCAACATCATCTCTTCCCATGCCTATGAGAAACTCAAGCTTCCAGATAATGTCATGTCCAAAACTTTAGTCATCCTTAGATCTTTTAACAACACTATGACCACTACCTTAAGGACCATCATTCTTCATATTTGGCTAGGACCTCACACACTCCCCAAACTCTTCTATGTAGTTGAAGGTGAGTTTCAGTATAATGTTTTGCTAGGGAGACCTTCGATCTAGGCCATGGGATGTGTACCTTCCACCCTCCATCATTGTGTCAAGTTTAAACATAAAGTTCAAGTTGTTACCATACTAGCTGACCCTAGCCCTTTTGTATCATGAAATATGATCTACTAACCTAATGACATTCTTCTGCCTTCATCTAAAGCACTAAAAACAACCAACATCAATCTCTCACCCATAGAAGCTAAAGCCACTACTTCCTCCTCTCCCACCGAGGCATATACCAGCTCATCTATTCCTATGGACAAAATACCCATCACTAATCCTTTGGAACCTACCTTCTAATGCCTCACCCTTAGATAATATTTTCTCCTTACCCTTGATGCCCTCTTTACTCCCTAAGAATATGGGAAACTCAACCACCAACCAGGTTATGACCCCAACCTTGGAGCCATTACCCCCTTGGCGCCTCTTAGCTATCAAACCCACTTTATTTATGGGGGAATTAACAAGCCACTTAGCACTGCCATCACTCCTTATCCACCTCAACCATTCACCCTTACCTTCTTTTATTTGGACAACCCAGACTTCACCAAACTATACCTTTATAGGTGTGCCTAAAATGGATTCAGTTTAGGATGATATGAGCATGGCCCACACACATTGACCTCAATTGAGACTTATAATCCTCATGAAAAGAATGGCCTTAGTTTTATTCTACCCAATAAGAAAAAATCCAAACAAACTACCCCTACCATTTTTGAAGAAGAAACCCCTTCCTCACCAACACCCCCTCCACCTATGGGTGAGGATGAGGACATCATACCACCCAACATTTTTTTCATCAATATGATTAGCCTTGGCCCTGTGACTTATCAAAAGGAAGGGGCATCCATATCCATCCCTTTGACCCAGCCTAAAATTGTGCGAGATGACTCTTCTACCATTAACATTATTTAGTGTCAAGATAATCGATGGGTTGAATAAAGTTGATGGAAAGGAGGCATTAAAGCTCTTTTTTGACAAAGAGAGATATGTGAGGTGCATTTAATGAAGTTTCTATTTGATAGGTTTGGCATCATCATTGATATAATGTTCTGGGTGGTGATGGCTAGGTCAATATCAGGCATGTCGACATATGACCAACCTACCAATGTGCCATGACCTATATTTTCCATGACCTTATCCATACAATCATCAAAGACTATGTGGATGACCTTCTCAAGAAGTCCAAGCTTCATAGAGACCATTTAGTCATTCTCAAGATTATCTTTAAATGACTTATCCATTATCACATCTAACTCAATCCCAAAAAATGTATTTTTAGGGTCTTGTCAGATAAACTTATTGGCTTCATCATTTCCCTTTAAGGAATCAAGGTGGATCCAGCCAAAATCAAAGCCATCCTTGAGATGTTACCTCCCACCAACCTCAAACAACTCTATAGCTTGCAAGGGAAACTTCAATCCATTCATTGATTCATCTCCCAACTCTCCAATTAGTGTCAACCCTTCCACCACCTCTTGAAAAAGTACATCTCTTTCAAGTGGAATGTTGATTTTCAAAAGGCCTTTGATGCACTCAAAGAGTACTTATTATCTCCACCTATCCGTACACCTCCTAAGGATAACCAACCTTTATACCTATATATATCTGCCACAGACCACTCCCTAGGGGCAATGCTTGCCCATCAAAATGAGAAACACAAAGAGCAAGCCATCTATTACATTAGTTACACACTTGTTGAATATGAGACTTGGTACACACACTGAGAAACTATGTTTGGCCCTAGTCTTCGTGGCCACCAAACTTTGCCACTACCTTTTTAACCACAAAAATTTTGTCATAACTAATACCGACCCCCTCAAATACATGCACTCCAAACCATACCAAAACCAGCATATGGCTAAATAGTTCATGCTTTTAGCTGAGTTTAACCTTGAGTTCCTCTAGAAAAAATTGATCAAAGGGTAGTTAATTACCAACCAACTAGTCGAGGCACCCCTAGTAAATGATCAACCTCCCCCTCTTGAATTTCTAAATGAGTCTACCGAAAGCCTATCTCAAGTAGATTTCACTAATTAGGTAACCATGTTTTTAGATGGTTCTAAATGTTAGCATGGTGGGCGAGTCGATATCATCCTTGTCCCCCTTATCAGTGAACCACTTCCTTTGTGCTTAAACTTGACTTTGAATGTATAAACAATGTAGTTGAGTATGAAGCCCTAGTAAAAGGTCTCCAAACTACCCTAGCCTTAGGATTCAAAATAATCAATATATTTGGAGACTCCTAGCTTATGGTCAACCAAGTCAATGGCATTTACCAATGTAAGATTGAAATGATGAAACTATATAGAAAACTCATCACATAACTCTTAGCCTCATTCTAACACTACCACATTCAAACCACCCCTCGATCTACCAATAAGTTTGTTGATACCATGGCTTCTCTTGCCTCTTAAATCCCATCAGCACCCTCAGACTCCAAACTATCAGTCATTGTCCATCACCTCACCTAACCTTCCTACACCAAATTAGACACTCCAACCATCTTTAGTGTGGAGAAAATTATGCCTGACCTTTGGTATTAGCAAACCTTCGACTACCTTCACCTTGGTATAGTTCCCTCAAGCCTCTCTAGGAATGTCCCCTAAGAATTTGTTTAAATCACCTCTTTTTATACCATTATAGGAGGAATTATTTACAAACAAGGCTTAGATGGCCTCTTATTCCGTTGCCTCTATGGTCCAAAAGCTTCTCACACTATCAAAGAGACACATGAGAGTATCTATGGGGGCCACTTTAGTGGACTCGCTATAGCTAAGTGTATCCTTCACCTAGGCTATTATTGGCCCACCCTTAACTAAGATTATTGTAATTATGTGAAAAAGTGTGTCAAATGTCAACAACATGCTAATTTACATTATGCACCTAGCAATAGCCTTCATGTTTCTATAGAATTTTGGCCCTTTTCACAATGGGGTCTAGACCTTATCGATGAAATCAACCCCCACTCTTCACAATGACATCATTATATCATTATCGTAACCAAATATTTTACCAAATGAGTGGAGGTTATTCCCCTTATCTCGATAAAAGTTGAAAATATTATCGAATTCATCACCCACCATATCATCTATCATTTTGGTGTTCCCCATAAGATCACCTATAATGACAAATCCTATCAAAATAAACAAGTTCAGGGCCTCTATGATGTATTTGGTATTAAGCTTAGATTTTCATCACCTTATCACCCATAAGTAAATAGACAAGACAAAGCCTTTAACAAAATCCATAACAACATGCTTACCAAAATAGTTAATGCCTCGGGTCAAGATTGGCACTTGTACATCCCCTTCGCCCTATGGGCATATCATACTGGCATCCAAACCCCTACTGGTGCTACACCCTTTTTCTCATCTTTGGAACTGAGGTCATCTTGTTTCTTGAAATCCAAATACCTTCTCTTTTCATATCTTTGCATGATCTCATTTTGGAAGATGATTACCATCAAGAATGTTTATCCCAACTCGAGCTACTTGATGAGCATTGTTTAGCCTCTCTTTCCCATATTCATGTCTATCAAGAGTGAATTAAGAAAGCCTATAACAAACACCTAAAACTTTAAGAATTTAGCATTGGATATCTTGTCCTCAAGGAAAACCAACATGTCACTAATATGGAGAAAACTAAAAGGGGTAAATTTTCTTTCAATTGGCTTGGACCCTACATCATTACCCATAATTATAGATCAAGAGCTTATCATTTATCCTCTCTCAAAGGCAAACTAGAACCTGAGCCTCTTAACACTTTTCATCTACATTTCTTTTATTATTAGATAGGGATCACAATCATCATTTGTCTAACTTGAGATCATTTCAAGTAACCACATTCATTTCCTTCTTTTTAGGGGCAACCAACTAAAATTGAATCATGTAATTATTCATCACAATTATAGCCTAATCTTGAACTATGGATATCATGGCTCTATCCACGACATGATTCTCATAGTACTTCCCATCTCTTTGAGATCAGTTCCTATGGTCATTGTCACTATACCTCTCTTTCACCTACTGAACCTCCATGTCAACTTAGTTTTACCTTCATAAAGGTAATCCATTGAGCATGCATGAGCAATTTTATGTCAAACAAAATCAAATGAAAGCAAAAATCAATATCAAATAAAAAAACAAATCATGGGTCTTTTTTAGCATTCACAGACTGCTCCTTTGAAGGATAGCTATTAAAAATCAACTAAAATTACCAAACATAAGGTAGACTACTCCTTTGAAGGATAAATATCAAAAACATTTGAACTAAGCACATAAACTTAGACCACTGCCTTGAAGGATGGATGAGTAAAGCATTAGCCAAAGCTAGTAATCTCTTGGAAGCTTCCCACATTGATTAGCTTCTTTGACCCTCAAGAAAATAGCAAAAGTAAAATCAGAAGCAAGAGCAAAAGAATTTTGAAAGCCAAAATTAGATTTCATAATAGTAGTAATCTTGGAAAGCTACAATTGGTTATCCTTAGTAGACTTCTCGCATCAATCAGTTTATACCTTATATATGGAAATAGACTTATTTATACTACCTCTTTAGACACCTACAGAAAAGGCATACTAGTCTCACTAATAGTTCCAATTTCACCCGTTCTCCCTCCACATATCATATGTATGGGAATATGAACTTACTTGACACAATGTTATCAGGATCACTAGCTATCAACCTAAACCCACTAATGTGAAGCATTTAAAAGGCTTATTTTCACTAAGCCAATTTAATTTTGGGTTTCATGTCGATCTTTACTAATGAAAATGCATCATATTCTTTCTCTTATCTTTTATTAGTTTATGTAAGCCTATCACTATGAACATGAATAATAAACATCACATCAAAAGCATGAACATCATGAGCTATGTCCTTAAGTAGCAACATCTATTCATTAATGAGTCAAACATAATGTTAAAATATCATAGCAAACCATGAACATCAATCACATCATAACACATAAGCATGTCATTACACCATCAATAGCATAAACCAAACAAGCTAATCAAAATATTAGGGCATATACCATTTCCCATTCCACCCATATAACCCATAAATAAATCCATAACATGTATCCATCCATAACATATCCTATCATAACCATAAGCATAATCAGAACATCACATGCCTAAACTACTAAATCAAATAACCATAACCATGAAAATCCATGACCATAAATCACAAACATGAACATCACATAAACTATAAGCATCCATCATATATAACCTACCACCTTGTCTAATATCCTAAGGCATTTGGTCTAATACCATCACCTCATAATATCTGAGCTCCATAATAGTAGCTAGATATCAAGCTTGGGGTATTATGTTTAGTGTCCTCCTACTATTGTTTTACTTATCCCTACCCTCTACCTAAGTAGATCTCTCTCACCTATAACAGTGGTGAGATGACCATGTAATACTTGAATCTAGCCCTGTAGTGTGGCCACCTATCCCTGTAATGTAACCACCTATCCTTGTAAACCAATAACCTAGGCCTATGATGCAACAAATGCTTCTATTACCTATCTATCTCCCTACACTTGACTTGGTGCCTGGGCCAGATCTACATCCATGGGTCACTAACCCCCATCACCCCAACTGAATAAGTCCTCCCCAATAACATCTCAATTAGCACACCTAATAATGTCGTATAAAACCTCCCCTAACCATGTTAGGTAGCATAAACATCACCATCATCATCATCATGATCAGGCATTATCTATTAGAGCCGTTTGGTATAATAGGTCATAGCCAAATCCACTTGCATGATACCATGCCTGAGTATGATCATTACCATAGAATCATCTTCATCAAATTTTCTACCTCTTCACCCTCTATCTGATACACCACCTCTCCTCAAATTAGTATATGAGTGATCCTATGCACATCCTCTGATAGGATGGTGATCTCTCTAGTTGGTAATCAAAATATGTTCATCATGGCATCCCATCTCTCGATGAGCATGATAATCATCACAGGGTCTTGTGGTAGATGTTGTAATGTCACATCACACATAATCCCACATCCTCCATGTACCACCACTCCTCTATATTCATGGCATCTTGAACCTTAGTAAAGAGTATTGACACCTGGTCTCTTAGCCTAATCTACTTTCTATCCTACAAGCATAGCATACAACACTAAATTTTAGTGTTTCACCTAACACTAAGTATTAACTTTTGAGCTACCCTTACCCTACCCCATTTTCATCTTACCCCCATCCCCCTATCCCAACTACCTACCTACCCTAGCTAAGTAAACCCATGACACTTACCTACCAATCCAACCCATTCCCCAAAAATACATCTATTTACCCCTCTAACTAAATAGCACAATGCAAAAACTACCTTCCAACTCCCAACATTCAAAAGGCCTAAGCCTATAACCTCAACCATTGATGGTTCCTTAACCATCTTTGGTCACCTAAGGATGGTTAGCCCCTTAAGGTTGATCGATGACAGTCAAGTTAAACTAGTGACGGTCAACTTGAATCATCATCGGTCACTGTCTCCACCCTAATGGTGGAGACTCAAACCCTATACCTCCTGCTAAACCCTAAACCAAGCATCTACAAACTCTAAAACAAAAAAAACCTAATACATGTTCCCACAACCCAACCCCAGCCCCATTTGTAAATAAATAACATCATAAACTTGATTTATCCAAATTTTCTTCTCCAACACACCCCACCTATGGCTTCCATATCAAACATAAAATAGCACAATCCCTAAACAATCTTAAAACCTACCCTAACTAGAAATTTAATCGCATCCCCTACCTCATTCTGGGAGTGTTATCATGGCCATAGGCCTCATTTAACCACTCTATTGTGTCCTTGACCTACCTCTATCCTCTCAATCCTCACTTGGCAAGTATACCATTAGATCACTTCTACCTCAACAACCCTCAGCCCACCATGAGCAAAAATCATTATAATTCACCAAAGCAAAAGCACAAAAGTCCAAATGAGTGAAAATGACACTCCTTTTTACTTTTACCCTATCATCTTTTAGGGTTTTACCCTAATCAACACCAGTTAATTTAACCAATGTTGATCGACCCTTAGAGCATTCCCCTTACCATCATCGGTCAGGGTCCCCACATCACTTTTTTCAGCACCTACCAGTAAACAACCTAGTTGCTCAGCCATATCTTTCCTACATGGAGAATTACATTTGTCCTAAAGTTTTGTTAGATATTTCATCCACATAACTATGTAGGAAACATCTACATACCTTGTGCATATGGATTCAGCTCGATCATGACCACCAACCCCACAATCTCATCACTTTGTTATTGGTTTATGTTGGCTTATCTAGCACACAAGTTTGTGATACTTTTTTTGCCTGGTACCTTGAGTGTAGTGACAACATTTCCATGTTGACCTTTTATATTTTGTGCCACCTCACACATACCAACCTACTTGTGTCCTCAATGGGAGCACTTCCTACCATGGATACCCATGACACTTGACCCATTTGTGTTTTCCCTAGGAGAACTTCCTACCTTGAATACCCACTAAAAACATGAAACCCATTTTGGATACTTGAATTTATGAGTGTTCATAGCCACCATGCCTTTTAATGGTCTTTTGGTTCACTTTTCACTTGTTTTCCATAGCATCGACCCTTAATTTTTACCAATGTTGGTAATTTAAGTTGTAGACACCAAAATTGTGTCTACTCCTTGGTCGACTCCCCCTTGGTCCCCTTGGTCCACTTCTAACACATTCCTAACCCACACACTTATTAATTTAAAATAATAACTTATTTTAAATTAATAATACCTCCCTTGACACCTCACCCATGACACATCACCCTTGACACCTCACCCTTGGATTCCTCACCCTTGGATACCCTCATTCATTACCCTATGACTAATCATTCAACTCTCTCACTAATCCCCACGCCTATTAAACATGCCTTCGACCGTTTAACCATGACCACTGAACTCGGTAGATGGAGGAACAGGTAAAAGGCTAAAAATAGCCTTTTTACCCGTCTTCTAGCTGTCGACGTCGGTCAACTGTC
>JARHVA010001841.1:715000-762500 GCA_037957365.1 Torreya grandis
TGATAATTTTTAAGTCCAAGAAAAAATTAGATATTTTAGTTGTTGTTTCCTTTCTCCCATCCTTTCTAGGTTCCTTTCAACTTTGATCCCTCACTCTTTATTACACTCTTTTGCTCACTCATGATCTCTTTCTTTAGGATCACTACCAACACTTCACTTCAACTTACCATTATGGATTTGCTTATATTATTTTATATTAATTTTATTTACATTCAAAATAATTTTAAAGTAAGATGTTAGTTATTTTCCTTAACATGAGGACAACATTAGATGTTTGTCCTCCCTGCTATCATTATAGAACACCTCTTGGTGTAATAAAATTAGATGCCTCTCCTCTTTGCTGCCATTGTATAACACCTCTTAGCATAATTAGTAAAACTTAATACCTTGATTTTAAAATTAGTAAATCCTAAATTTAAAAACAATAAATTTTAAAACATAAACATTTTAATTGAAATTTTGATACCTTAATTTGTAATAATGGAACTATGATCATGCAACAACCCCTAAATTTTTTATAATGACATATAATTTAATAAAATTTAATTATACACTAAATCTTAATTTTATAAAAGTTAACTATAAAATATCAATTCAAAAACCTTAATTATGTAATAAACCTTAATTTTTAATATCTAACTTTATAAAACCTAATTTTATGACAATATTTTATTTTGTAAACCCTTTATTAATGTTTTGTTAATCCTATTAATTAATTAAATAAAATATTATAAACACTAATGTTATTATGTATAATTTCAAATTTTTAAAACCCTAATTATATAGTAAATAGAATATTTAATTTAATAGTTCTTAATTTCAAAATTATTAAACTCTAATTATGGAGAAAAATATAAGTTCATAAGAAAATTAATTTTGAAATAAATTTAATATTATAAGTCTTAATTTTCTACATCATAATTTTTTAAACTTTAATTATGTCCTATAATTATGTAGTAATTCTTATTAATCCATGTCAAGACTAGAGACTATAGGAATCAATTTTTGATTACTTACTTCTCTATCAACCAATTAGAGATCTTGAAATACATATTATTATTATTATTATTATTATTATTATTATTAATATTATTATGTTTTGCCTAAATTTTGGAAATAAATATTAGCATATTCCTTTGGACCTTATTTAGGAATATTCTATAAAAATCAATGTAGTTGTGTGGTGACAATTGAATGAAATATAATGAATCATAACAATTTGTGGATTAATGATGTTAGCCATATGTAGATTCATAAGAGTAGCATAAATTTGATGTATAGGTTGCAATATTTAGATATTAAAAAATATGTTCACATTTATTTGGATAGTGTTGATTTTTTGTTTTAATAATAATTGGTATCAATAGCCAGGCCTTTGAGATAGCTATGTCCAATATAAGCTATAGGTGAAGTTGTGTCTATGATTTAGGTACATGGGATGATGCCATATAGCATCATCCTAGTGAGCTTGGCCTTTGAGCTAGTGGTGTATCAATTTCATCCCCATGGTCCCCAATTCCCAGGATGTCATCTCGAGGTCATCAAACTATTAGCTTACCTAAAGTCCCCTATGGTTTGGTTATCTTGGGATGCCACTACATGGTGATTTCTCAGTGCTTTGGGGCTATGGGACTATTAGATTTTTTGAAGTTCCTCATAGTTTGAGCTCTCAAGAGACCACCACATGATGACCTCTCGATTCCTAGGAGTCATAAGGCTATTATATTTTATCAGGCTCCTGAGACATTACCACGTGGTGACGTTTTCAGAATTTAGGGCCATGAGATTATTAGATTACCTAAAGTCCCCTATGGTCTTAAGATCCCAAGATATCACCACGTAGTGATTTCTTAGGCCTTTAGGGCCATATAAAGATTAGATTTTGTCAAGATCTTAAGATGTTGCCACATGGCAATGTCTATAGGCCTTAATTTAATGAGACTATTGGCTTACTCAAAGTCATCTATGGTCTTGGGCTCTTGGGATGTCGCCACATGGTGACCTCTCAAGGCCTTGGAGCCACAAGACTATTATCTTACTTGAAGTCCCCCACATTCCCAAGATATCAAGATGTTTCTTCATGGTTACCTCTCAAGGCCTTGGGGCCATGAGGCTATTGGTTTACCCAAAATCCCCTGTGGTCCCAAGTCATCACCATGTGGTGACCTCTCGGGGCCTTACAGCCATAAGACTATTCGTTTATGTTCCATCTTCTTAGGGCTTCAAGGCCATGGGAATTTTGGCTTACCCAAATTCCCCCATGGTTCCAAGCTCCTGAAACATCACCACATGGTGACCTCTTGGGGCCTTGGGGCCATAAGACTATTAGATTTTTATGTTCCAACTCACTTGTAATAACTACAATTCTATAATTTGATGTAGATTCCAAAATTTGAGAAGCCAAAAACTTTAATTTGTAACTCTACTTGAATCCTCATTAGTACCAAAATGTTCATCTTTGAAATTTAAATTTAGCCATAACCAACCATACTTGGTTAAGGATGTTTTAGACCATCTAAGGGTCTAAAACTAAATATTAATATTTTTTAGGATTTTTTTAATTTTGTGAATTAGAATATATTTGTAACTAGACATAAAATTCAATTCAAATTCATCCATTAGGTTAATTCTAGTGTCTATAATATGTGTGGAGAGTTTTTGGCCCATCCGATCTTGAATGAAATATTTACTAAAAATAACGGTTGAAAATTACTAAAAGATAAAAGTTACTAATAATAAAATTTTTATAAAAATTGCATGGGTCAACAAGCTATAGTATCTTTAGGTAGTTTTTAATTTATTAAACTATTTTAATTATGCATGTAACTCCAATTATGTGTTGAGATTTAATTAAAGACGTTTATGTAAATACTTTATCCATTGAATGATAATCAACGTACTTTTTGCTTTCATGTAAATTTTGATTTTATGCGTATTTTTATTTTTTTCTTAGATAGTAAGTGTTTTCATCATCAAGTTTGGACTTTGCATCATAATTCAACCAACACAACCCGCATGCACCATAACCTTAAATTTTCCTTCATTCAACCAAGAAACTCCAATGCATATCTCTATTGCTTGATTTATAATTTTAAATTGATAAAAAATACTAATATACAATGGAATGTTTTAAAGCCACCATTGAAAATAATATTACCTGGATTCACACAAATTTTACACATTGACTATCTGGCAGACAAGGTGAGAAATATATACTTTCTAAGAAAATTTTCATTGCAAATAAAATTTACTCTTGATAAACAAAAAGTCATTCTACATGTTCAGGTATAGAACAAAAACTAAGGTATATAATTTTATTTTATTTTTTTCTTCTTCCATATTTGAAACTAAACACCACTAAATAATTTCTACTCATTTTATCTCATCGTGTAGATAAATACTTCTTATACGTCTGGAGTACTTACATCTAATAATTTCATGAATAAATACCTCCCTTGCCTACATGGATAAGACAAATACTACTAATAGTACTACCTATGGAGATGGAAAATCCATCTCATAGATATACTATACTTTATTTACGTTAAAAATTTAAATGGATTTTGTAAATTTGGTCTAGACTTCAATATATTTTTCTTTGTCAATAGTGTCTAGTTATATATCTTAATACTCAGAGACTCGTATCTTAGACTTATACTATGTTTTATTTCTGTTACTAAATACTACCATCACTTTGTAATTATATTATTCTATATTTGACAACAAAAGAAATCATTTTTCTTATTTTATAATTTTATTTCTATTAACAAATACTTACTTTGGTGGATTTATGTTCCCTATTTTGAAACTCATATAGTGACATAACTGGGAGCACACTTGTAAGGTGAATTAATTTTCTGGTTAAAACATAATAAATAATCGATTGTTAACTGCTTAAAAAATATAAAATAATAGATTATTTTTGGATGTGTAGAGAATTAGGTTTAGTTTATAATTTATGATTTTTTCTAATTATAATCAATGGAATGAAAGATGCATAACGACTTGATAGATATGTATAGTTGTGTCATACAGTGGCATAAAAAGACATACTTAGAAATAAATATAGATAAAATCCTTAAAGTAACCGATATATATTTATAGAAAAAGGAGAGTGTGCTTGATGTTGTAGATATATTTTCATTTCACACATTAGGTTGTGTGTTTGCAGGTCCATGCCTTAGGCTTGGGAATCAAAGACATTCCTAAGCCTTGAGGCATGTGTTTGAAATGTTAAACTTTAGAATAATGTACATAGAATTACTATGTATGCCAAATTATTGCATACACATAATATTTTACTATTACATTGACATGTATTTGGACATCTTATTGATTTTATTATAGTTTTTTTTAATTATCAAAGTTCATGTATGGCCCTAGTCAATGTTAGTTGTTACCATTTAAGATTTGTGCCTAAAAAGAATGTAAACCTAATTTATAATATACTCTTGATCTCATTTTCCCAGTTAAATACATTGGTTTGGGGTTTTTGGTTTTATATTTTAGGTAAATAGGGTTTTAAGATTTAAGGTATGGATTTTAAGTTTTAGGGTTTCAAGGCTTAGGTTTAAGGTTTAGGGTTTTATAGTTTATGGTTTAAGTTTTATGGTTTATGGTTTAGGATTTATGGTATATGGTCCAATCATGAAAGTAATTAGCACCAATTCAAGCTCATTTAACCTATTTGTGACTACAAAATATGATTTTGGGCTCAATTAATCTTAATTTTATCACATATTAGGCCAACTAGGTAATTGGGATGATTAGTGATGTGATTTGGACTAAATTTAATCATGCGAACCTATTATTACTCTAAAGGATGTTAATTAGGGATACATTTATTGGTTTAGGGTTTACAATTTAAGTTTAGGATTTAAGGTTTAGGGATTGCCACTTAGAGTTTAGGGTATAAGGTCTAGTCGTGAAGGCAATTAGGGAAATTCAAGCTCATCAAACATATTTATGACTATAATATATGATTTTGGGATCAATTATCCCTAATATCATCATAAGTGGAGCTAATTAGTCAATTTGATAATAAGTGATGCAATTTTAGTTGAATTAAGACCCATGAACACAATGCTTACTCTAAAGGGTGTTAATTGAGAATAAATTAATTGGTGTAAGGTTTAGGGTTTATGATTTAGGGCTTAGGGTTTAGGGTCTAATTTTAAAGACAAATTAGGATAATTTGATCTCGTTGAACCTATTTGTGATTATAACATGTGAATTTGGGATGAATTAGTTTTAATGTCATCACATATTGAGCCAATTAGTCAATTGGGATACTAATTAGTGATGAAATTTGGGAATAATTAAGCCATATGAACCTAATTTTTATTTTAAAGGATGTTAATTAGGGATAATCGATTGTTTTAGGGTTTAGAGTTTATGATTTAGGGTTTAGGGCTTAGGGTTTAAGGTATAGGATACATGGTTTAGGATATAAGGTCCAATCATGAAGTCAAATGGGGATAATTTAAGCTTGTTGAGCCTATTTATGACTATAAAATGTGATTTTAGATTCAATTTATCCCAATTTCATCATAGATCGAGCTAATTAATCAATTTGGGAGATTAGTGATGTGATTTGGGCCAAATTGAGCCATGTGATCCTAATTCTTATTCTAAATATGTTTACTGGGGTTAAATCAATTGGTTTAGAGTTTATCATTTAGGGTTTAAGGTACATATGGTCCAATTTCAAAGGCACTTTGGCTAATTTTTGCCCATTGAACCTAATTGTGACTACAAAATGTGATTTTAGGTTCAATTAGTGGCAATGCCATCATTGGTTGAGCCAATCAGTCAATTAAGGCAATCAATGTTGTAATTTGGGCCAAATTTAGCCATGTGAACCTAATTAGGGCCAATTTTATCTAGTTGAACATATTTGTAACTACAAAATCTAATATAGGGCTCAATTAGCCTCAATGTCATCATTGATTGATCTAATTAGTCAATTAGGGAAATCAATGATGTGATTTGTTCTAAATTGAGCACTTTGTACCTAATTCTTACTCTAAATCATGTTAACTATGGATAAATCAATTGGTTTAGGGTTAATGGTTTAGGGTATGAGATCCAATTATAAATGCAATTAGACCAATTTGAGCTCATTAAACCTATTTGTAACTAAAAAATATGATTTTGGGCTCAATTAAATCCAATGTCATAACATATTGATATAATTAGTCAATTAGGATAATCAGTGATTTAGTTTGGGCCAAACTGAGTCTTGTGAACCTAATGGTTTAGGGTTTAGAGTAGATTTTTAAGATTTAAGTGTTTAGGGTTAACAGTGTAAACAATGTATAGAATAAGGACCACATACATGCTTTTACTTATAACAATAGTACCATGCATGTTGTTCTAAAAACTAAAACTACCTACGCATTTTAGGCTCAGTAATCATGAAGCCTATGAGCCAAGACTGATTACATACTTATATAAACCATGTATGCAAAAATGTTGAAATAATGTCAAATGCAAAAAGTGTCCACATTTTGGCCCTCGGATTTCATGCACTTATCCATGTGTGTGAAGCCTTATCATTCAATTTAATCATCTATCCTACCCTAGGTAAGTGTAAGTATGTGTTTAAATTTATATTTTTACTTAGATGCATGCATGAATTATCATAAATTACACAAATCAAATTAGGAGCATAATGTAGACAACTAAGTTTGTTACAAGACCCTTTTCCATTATGTATTTACCCTGTTTTAGTATGCTTCATTCAATTATGTATATTTGACTATTTTAAGTGAATTTTTGCCTACATTAGACTCTCTACATCTGTGTTCTATCTACATATCCCCATATCCATATCATTTTGGTTCTAGTCATCTATTCTCTGAGAACTCTCATCTCCATTATGAGCTTTTATTCTTCTTGATACAGAAATAAAGACTTTCTTACTCTATACCATAAACAATTAATGGCCTCGTGATTCTTTCCCTTGTACTTTTGTGGGCCTTTCTTGCCTTTCTTTGATTTCAAGCACATTTGATTTCTCTTACCACATTATTTCGTAGTCAACATTTGTGCATTATATCCTAGAGAGTGCTATATATACAAATCAATCCATAGTCATTGAATAAATCTTAAGGTGTTGAATGATTACAGATCCTTCCTTATGTTTGAGCCATTCATTGATTTTATCCAACACTACAATTTTGAGGGAGCTTTTACATTGAGTCTAAAAATCATCTTCATCAATTCAATTCTTATATTGTCATCATTTTATACCAAATTAAGGTTGGGAAAAATGTTCATATAGTTGCATCAGATACCCTAGGGAGAGAAAGTGAAGCCCATTCTCTTAATTACTCTTCACTTACATGCACGAAGTAACTATGTTGACTTTGATTCAATGTCTATGGGATATCCAGTTATGATTCAACTAAATTGCATAATTATTTTTTGTTGCTACATTTTAGGGTTGGGCCAAGGGTGAAAAAGAGACAATTCATCACATTTTGCACTCATAATCAACCTACATATCCATCCAATTTTTTTAGAATTAGGAAAATTGAAAGGTACACAATTAACACCCAAGTATACATTCATCTACAACATAAGTACACATTCAATAGCAATAGAGGTATACGTTTGATGGCATGCTAATTATATAATGTACACTTTTGGTAGCATGTCAATTCTATTTGAATATATTTAGTAGTCCAATTTTCATATAGAGTAGTACAATCAACTATTAGCCCAAATTTAGTTCCAAAATTCTACAATTTTACATAGATGTGAACATTTTAATTTCCCTTTATCTTTTCATCATTTCTTGTTAAATCAATTTTTTAATATTTAGTTCTTATTTCAATCTTGAGTTATATCTGATTTTTGTAATTTATTGTTATATTATAAATCTAACTTGTGTCAATATTTTTCCAAGGTTTTTCCTAGATTACTTACCTTTGTGTGTTAAATAGTTAAAATAAGGTAATATAAGAAGGTAAAATGCTTCAAAACTATTTTAAATTTTAAAATTTTGGTCTGAATTTTTTACAATAGATCTCTGAAACATAGATTTTTATCTTTGCTCCCTTATTCCTTATCATTTTATATTTTCAATATATTAATGTTCCTCTATATTTACAAGCATCTTAACATAAAATTTAGACTAAATTGATATGCAAATTGACAATAAAAAAATAACCAAAACATATAAAATGAGAGAAGAGGAATTAAAAATAAATAAATAAACAATTTCGAAAACCAAAACCTTGAAAAATTTACTAATAAAAACTAAATCTAAACTAATTAATTATATATACACAAATATAAAAGATTTTATTTTTCATTTTATAAACAAACTAAATATCTGCATTTACACAATTTAATAAAATAGCTCGTCCTAAAGAATGAGCAGCAATATTTTTTTGTAATAGTTGTTATTTATAGCAAACATCCCAACCCTTCAAAATGCAAACGTGTTCACGTAAAACCTAAATATCCTTCAGCGTTCCAATAATAAAACTTAATTATCGCTGGAAGAGTATGCTTCGTGTGCGTTCAGAATTGCAAGCACATATACAGGAAAAAGAAGAAGAAAAACCGTGGGTTCTGACTAAAATAAGAATCTCTGAATCTGTGCCATCCTAACGTACAAGGACGGCCAACCCTAACGTACAAAGTTTTAGCCAGCACGCACAGCATAAAATGACTGAAAGTAACATATGGATGCAAAAATGTCAGTAATATTTTTCTTTTATCATGCTATTAATGCTTGCTCAGGATTATCAGGAATGTCCTTGGAATGCTTTTTCTTTTCATTTTAATAATGAGCTTCACATTCTCTGAATGTGATATTCTTACAAACACAAACTATTTGCAATTAAAAAAGAATACACTACAAGAACATAAAGAAATCATGTCAAGCTGCATTGGGCATTTGTGCTATGTTCAGTGCAAGTATTGCAGCACTCTTCTAGCGGTAGGGAAACAGAGTTTCTTATTATTCTATACCAGTCGTTCAATTTACAAATCCTGTCTACATAGAGCTGCCATCCTCCTAATAACTGCTGTGTGGATGATATAAATCTAACTGTTGTAGTATTTTTCATTTGGTAAGAGAGTTTAAATCTGCAAAAGCTTTTAGAAGAGGGATATTCTTACAAGGTTGGATTACTTTGATACTTTTATCCCAGTTGGATGTACTATAGGACATTGGCAGTTTTTAAACTATTCTTTGGAGAATTATTTGAGATACAGAATATTGCCAGGTTTCTCTTGTATATTGTTATGCTCAATTAGATAAGAGAACATTTATACGTCTGTCTTCATTCCATTTTAAATTGGGTAACATTTCTTGCTATTTGGGTTTCCTTTCTGTAAAAAGTGTGGAGTACTATATAGTGATTTTTATGAGCAGGTGAACGTCCCGCCGAGCAGTTTATTAGGGCAGATTGCCCCAGTGAGATGTGGGCATTGCACTAGTCTCTTATCTGTGAACCTCAATGGACTATTTAAGCCACCACCACACCAGGTAAGAAATTTAAGCTTTATTTCTGTTAAGAATCTTCACATAAAGCATTGACTTTGCTTTATGTGAGGGGGGATGATTGATACTGTTGTAAGAAATTACAAGTTTTACATTATTTGAAAAAGTTTTCATTATTTAAAAGGTGGAATGCAAAATAAATTGATAGTTTTCTTTTGGAAGTAAATATTTTCAAATCATTATCTTACATGCTGTTTTTATTTTGATCTTCTATAACATATTATTTTTCTATCAAACTTTTCTTACTTCAGACCTGTTATCATGAATCATGATCATTTGAGATATTAAAATAGGAGGTGTACTTTAATATACTGTCATGTTATATTTGGAGTAAATACCAACATATCGTTCTCATGTGATATATAAAGATTGGATTTATCCTAGTTAGGAAAAATATTAGATTTACAAATTAAAATAGAAAAAAACAGTTAAAATAAACAAATAAATAATGAATCATGCAAACTAAATGACAGAGGTAGTATTGCAGGAAGACTCGTATCTGAGAGACTGAGTTTTGTTTTGTAAGCCTTGCATTTTAATGTTTTTAAAAATATATTTTGTATTCTTAAATTTAGATATGTCGAAATATTAATAACAAAAATTAATATAATTATTGGATTTTTTTTCGGTTAATATCTAATTTTTATTTAAAAATTTATTAATATTAGAATCTCCTATTTTGATCTAAACTTTTATATATATATATATATATATATATATAAACCTTGGCTCCTATTTTTCTGAAAAATGGCATAACCTTCTCCTGGTAACTTTGCTTATAGGTAATACAATATTCTTTGATAAATGAGAATCTATCCTCACACAAAGAACTCAAGCAGGCAATGGGTACCATTAATGGTTGAATGAGCAGAGAAGTTTAGTTTTTCAGCTTTGAAAAATGCAATCAGCCAAATGACTCTGGATATGAAGCTGTGTTTTTAACAGCAATCTAATAAATTTTTGTAATTTTAAAAGTAAAATATCAACCCGAATAACGGAGAAAAATGGAATCATTGCACAGTCAAATAGAAAATGTTCTAAAATGTTTGGGTAGTCATGGTACCAAGTATCATTTTATTGTTGGAGATATGAATATTACAGATTCCAATAATTAGTTGGGTAGATGTTGTTGGACACTGGAGTTAATTTCTCCACTCCTCATGCATGTAGTAGTTAACAATCAGTTAGAGATCAGTCAGTTAGACAAACAGTTAGTTTGCATGTAAAGACTAAAATTAATCTTTAGTTTATTTTTCTAATTATTGTATGTATTCAAATCTATTTAATAGACCCATGGGGTAGTATTGTAATTTGAGTAAGATAAGCAAGATCAAGAAGATCTTCAAGATTCAAGAAGATTATTAAAAATCTTGTTCCATGATTGCTGTAGCAATTTGTGTGTTCTATTTTCTATTTTTATATGTTTTTATTTTCTAACAATTGGTATCAGAGCCTGGTTAAGAAAGAAGCCAAGGAAGACTGCAGCAGACAAGGATAAACGCAGATTAGAGAAGTCCGCAGTTAGCAGAAGCGCGCAATAGTCGCAGGAATTGCCCAGCAGGGTGCGCAGAGACCGACATCGGCCGACTCCCAGACCAAAATCAGCAAGAAACTGACATCAGCAGTATTAGTAACCGACTGCAGAAGTATAACCGACATCGACAGTATTAGTCACTGATCGCAGCAGTATAACTGACATCGGTAGTTAGTGACCGACAACGATAGTATAACCGACATCGGCAGTATTATCAACCAACCGCGGCAGTGTAACCATCGTCGGTGACTGTGTTTGGTGAAACAACAACCAGAACACCATCAAAAATAATGAATTCGTTGAGTCGCTCCTGAAGGAGGAAACACTTGCTGCGAAGGATGAGCCGATGGCCGAGACCAAAGATGAGACTGCCAAGGAGGCCCCGCCTGAACCCGAAGTTGTGCAAACCGAAGAGCCAAAGCCGATTAATGTAGTCGAAGAAAGTGAAAAAGAAAAAGAAAAAAAAGAAGAGCGCCCAAGCTAGAGGCGTATTAAACAGAAGATTGCTCTGAAGACCTTGATTCGAATGCCAAAGATAAAAGGCATCAAAAGTTTTTTATTTGTTTGAAAAGATGAGCTCTGCAGAGTTTGTGTTACACAGGGAGTGAAGTTGTGAAAGTGTGTGTGTGTTGAACAGCGAGTGAAGCTGTCAAAGTGTCTGAAGATCAGACCGATCATTGGCAAATCTAGACCAACGTGGAAAGAACCCAGTAGATCCTTAGGAGGAAACCTGAGCAATTACGTGTCGGGTGAAATAAAGGTAAGCAAGCAGGGAGCTTGCAGTGTTGGACATAAGCATGTCCATTGATAGTCTTTAAACAGGTTACTCCTTAGTCTTAAATGCTGAGTGAACGCTTATTGAGCAATTGTATTTGTTTTGTATGAAGACAAGGTGGTGTATTTCACATATAAGGCGATGTATTTCGCAAGGTGGGTATTCCGCATGAGAGGCAGTGTATTCTGCAAAAGAAAAGCATCCTAGCTGAAGCTGGTAGACAGGATGAGTGAAGAGATGTATGCCATCAATGGCAGCCACTAAGAATGGTAAATCATTTAGGCATTGTAAACGCTGAAGTAGTTTGTGGTAGAAATTAAGGGGGAGTGTTGGAGACTAGAGTTAATTTCTCCAGTCCTCATGCATGCAGCAGTTAACAATCAGTTAGAGATCAGTCAGTTAGACAAACAGTTAGTTTGCATGTAAAGACTAAAATTAGTCTTTAGTTTGTTTTTCTAATTATTGTATGTATTCAAATCTATTTAATAGACCCATGGGGCAGTATTGTAATTTGAGCAAGATAAGCAAGATCAAGAAGATCTTCAAGATTCAAAAAGATTATTAAAAATCTTGTTCCATGATTGCTGTAGCAATTTGTGTGTTCTATTTTCTGTTTTTATATGTTTTTATTTTCTAACAGATGTTTAAAGGCAAATAGTTCAGTCTGCTTTATACATAGATTTCTAAAATGATGTACCATGAATATAAACAGCAGCAGGACGACATCAGCACTACCTTTGAAAATAAAAAGGACTCGCCTTCATCTTCAACTATTCCATATGGAGAAGTCGAATCAGATACAAAGAAATCAATGTTTGTAGGTAACCACAAATTCACTGCTCTGCAACTTGAAAACAAATCAATTTTCAACAAATCTTGAAATTCAGCTGATTTTATTTGTTAACATTAATACACAGCTACAGAGAAACGACAGAGAGCTCCATCAGTCTATAATCGTTTCATAAGGTACTAGACAATTTTGGTAAATAAACATTGAAGAAATTCAATGGAAAATGCAATCGCTTTGAAATGATCTTCTTCTATGTGAACAGGGAGGAGATACAAAGGATCAAATCAGTGAATCCAGATATCGGTCACAGAGAAGCCTTTGGGACTGCTGCCAAAAACGTATATATAATCCTTAGGTCTCCATATTCTTATTCTTTACATTTTGACCATTACTATTACTATTTCTCATACACTTTGTCATTAACATAATTACTATTACAATTAGCATACAGACTGAAACAAACGAATGTATTTACTTTTCTTATTTTTTCAGTGGGCTTACATGGGGTTCATGCTGCCTAACACCAACAAGGTAGTAAACCCTAATCAGGTGAGTCTATTTTATTGCATATGTTCTGCAAGAATTCCTCTGGACAAGACATTGTATTTTTGGTTTACATGATCTTCACAATGTATTTATTTGTCAATTCAGAACAAATAATTGAACAAATTTTATCTTCATCCATACGTTATGTTACAGGTTGACGTTGAAAATGCAGATGCATCTGCAAGGGCAAATGAAAATGAGCTCTAAAAGTTAATGTACAAAGGTGAAGGACGTGCTATTCTGTTTACATGCGATAAATCGAGTTTAAGGCGGGCATAGACATTTCTGAATATATATATCTTCTATTTATATAGCATTTCCTTGCTGGAGAACCAAGTTTGTCCAAAGTATCTACGTTTACAATGTGTTTTAATGGGGCGTTTCTACTGAACATAATGTCATGCATTACTTGCCGCTTTGCCTGTTCATCCATTCTGTGCGGTTATGGATGTCGAATGTTTTTTGGGCTAATGTTAGATTTAATATACCTCATTAATACAAATATAGTCAAATTGCAAACAGCTTAAAATGGCCCCTGGTTGTAAATTTTTGTTACACTATTGTATTTGTTTATTAATGACCCGAATAAAAGTTATTGTCTGTTTCCCTCTTTCTTCCCTCTCCCACTTTCTTTTGTCCTCTCTCATGTAAGGGTTTAGATTATTTTTACCGTTACTCAAGGTTTTTTTTTGGTCAGACTTTCTCACCCATTTGATTTTGGTATTGATTTTAAGGGGTTCTAATTTGAATTTTAAAAGTTTAGAAATTAAGAGTACAATTAATTTATAAATTATAATGATTAATTGAGTATCTGCAAGTATTCTATAGAAAATAATTACACAATAGAGATCATTCGTGATCATTCATATTAACCTAAGTTCATATTAACGATATATTACATCATATTAACTTCTCTAGTTAAAGTATTCTTCTTTTCAACTGTATATTATGTACCCATTAGTCAGAAACCTTGTTGACAATGAGTACACAACTAGAAATTTTTCTTTTCCTTATCATTTTTAAGCTGGGCTAATAAAATTGTACATGCTTAAGAAATATGTTTTCTACAATTATATACTCTTCTAAACCATCTATCATCCTTTATTGATCTAGTTTTGGATTGATTAATTAACTAAATGTGATTTAATGTTTTATATATGATTAGATCTGGTTGAATATTTGTGGATATATGTGATGTAATATTGAAATCCATTTATTCATAAAAATTATAGTGAATTCACATTCTCTTACCATCCTTTGTATCATTCTTGGGTACGACCTTACTCAATTTATAATAGATTTGATTTTCTTATGGATAATATGACGACTCTAGATCTTGTTCCATTGTATTTTATCAAATATATAAGCCCTATCTTCTTTGTGTTTCACTCCAAACCTTAAGGTAATTTTTTTAATATATTTTTTAAAATGTTGAGGCACTTGCATAATGTGTGTGATCAATGTTTGATCCTTATGTTAATTCTAAATCTTGCTTGAAAATAAAATATAATTTAGAAATGTATTTAGTGTTGCACCACCAATTGTAAAGGAAATTGACATTCCTTTGAATTAGAATGGTGTGAATAGATCTCAAATTGATAATATATTTGAAATGTATCATGGTCAACATGGATGCTAAGATGAACAAGACAATGTTATAAATATTAATATTTTAGGAAATAACTTAGAAAAAACCCTAATGGGATCATTGAAATGATGCATGTATTAGAACAATTTTCAATCCAAACCCTAGGTCAAGAGGCCCAAAATGTGGTTAAGGTGCAATAAATAACAATATATTAATTAGATAATAGTCATATAAGTGCTCATAACATAGATCAGGTACTTGGCTCATGTAATGGATTACCAACCATGTCTACTCATGTAGTCAATTCTCAAATTTAATATTAACATAATCCTCCTCTTTTTTTAATTTCTTATAATATTTTTAATGCTTATTTTTCATTAAACACAATCATTTATTTCTAAATTATTCAAAATCCTTAGCACATTCCCATTGCATCTCAATTTCTTCAATATTTTAAAATTCCTCTTTTTCAACCATCTATTTCTTATCATGTTTCCCAAATGGATTCACATTTTTTAATTCCTAATAATTTGAAGCATGTTTCTATACTAGCCTATTATACATCTACTTCTATTCCATATCATAAAATGACTACATTGGTATATTTGAACAGTGCACATACATTTGAACATTGAGCACACTTTCCCTTTGTCTATCTACTCATATATTATCTTGGCCAGGTATACTATCCAAATAAACCTATTCAAGATCAACTTAGTTGATATATAAACATTTAAAAATCCTAGATAGACTTTCTCCATATCTCAAATCACTGATTTACTCTTCTAGGACACTACTAGTAATGCCTGAATAATGTTAGTTACTATAACCTGGGTCCACTTCTTATGTCAATTTCCAAATACACTCAATTGATATTTTTCAAGTTGGGAAGTTTTCTCTAGATCCTTATGGAAAGCCTCGACATTGGCTTTCACCTTTTCCACACTCCCATTTAAGATCACTCCTTGCTCATAGGCCTTAGTCTATAAATCATGGAAGAGTGTTTCTAAGTTTTGCTCCTGATCCTTGATCTGGTTACTGAGCATGTTCATGCTGCCCATCATTTGTGCCCATTTTGACTTGCTTGTTGAGTACACTTTTACCATTAGCTTCTCCTTCTCTTCCTTTGCCTGCTTTCAATGAACATCTATAAATGAGGCTTGGTTAGATAAGCTTAAGAAAATGGCATATGTTACCTTCATGCCCTCCTATAATTTATTAAAGAGATCTTCTATCTATTGGAGCTTATCAGCTAGTGCTTTGTGTAGTGTGATGTTGGATTCTTCTTTTTCTTCTTACATTAGCTCAGGTTTTAACATTGTGAGAATCTGCTCTACCAACACACAAATTTTGTCAACCTCTGAAGGGTCTGAAGTGTTGATGCTGACAAAAAAAGATGGTTTGGCCACCTCCATGCACTCAAAGAGTTGTTGTAGCTTGAATTTATTGTCTTGTGCCTCATCCTTGGCTTCCTTGAGGGGATTCTTCCATTTCCTCACCTTTCCATCATTGATGATGTTTTGGCTTGAAACTTCCATGGCCATTCTTATCAATGCATTCCTAAATTATACTGGGTTGATGGTGTGAGGGTTAATAAGGAGGGAGTCCTACCCCTCTTTATGCTCTTTTAGGCTTGAATTAGCCACTCTAGGCACCTCAAATTCGGGATCATCTATGTAGTGGTATAATGAAAACAAGAGTTGTTTGCATGTCCTGGTCATGGAGGCTTAGGGGGCATAGAATCATATATGTATAGGTCTTCATCCACCCATCCCTTCTATGTCATCTCCCTTATATTTAGCTCTTTATCATCCTTATCAATGATGGTATTTTATATCTATACTTCTTCCTCTTCACTTGTACCATTATTATTTTTAGTGCTTTCCTTAAACGACTCACTTGTTTGATTTTTGTGGGTTTCTTCCTCAGAGTTTTCCCCCTAATCTGTTTCTTCATCCTGGGTTTTATCAAAACTTACATCCAAAGAATTCCTTCGGTGCCATCATTGCTTTGTTGCTACTAGGGTTCCTTTGCTATTTCTATTTGTTATTATAAGGCACCATTATCTCCTTTTTTTCTTTAAGCACCCCTTCACTACTTGGGCATGCCATTTGCATAGTTTCTTTTGCCTTCTTGGTGGGGTCACTTGGTACTTGCCTGACCATTTCAACTACTGGTCCTATGCTTACTATAATGTTTAGGGCCCTTTTCTCTAAGTTGACCAATTCCTTTTGATAGATAAGTCTCCACTTCTCTTCAAGTGCCAATGCTTTATTGATGTCCTCCTCACTCAGTCCCATTTTCTTCCAAGCCACTTTTTTCTCCTTGATTGTTTATGAAGGTGGTGTGGAGGCTTCTACACTAGATGTGGTGATTGTCGAATCCTCTATAACTTGTAGCACAATGATCATGCCACTTCTTAAGGCTTCCTATACATTCTTGGTACTTGGCTCCTCTTTTCTTTCTTCTATCTACATGATATAGGTCCCTAATTGGCATTTTTCAATTTCCCCCTATATTATGGGTGCACAAGTCACCTCTTTCTCCATATTTTCAAGAGTTATAGTGGGAAATGTAATAGGTCCATTAGTCTTCTTCTTGCACTTATTGATGGAAAAAGCACTCTCTTGCGTGAAGGTCATGCACTTTTTTGGAGTGGGGAGTGAAATTGTCTCTTCAAATATAATTTTTAAATGAATGCACTCTTTGCTATCTTCAATATTCTCTCCCCATTTCCTTTGGAGATTCTTCTCCTACATATTCGATGCATCCTTCCCTTCATCGCTGACTAGGAGGGGTAATCATCATCCTTTCTAGGATTGCCACCCTTCTTGCATGACTTCATTTCATAGTAGAGGTTAAAAATCCTCCCATTTATAATCACGCTATAGACGGGATGAATGTACATCTTGTTTATGTCATATTCCTCATCTTTGGTGCCCTTGGCTCTAGGGCACATAAACTAGCACCTCATCTTGATTTTATCTTGATCTATGGTCTTGACCAAGATATCAAGTTATTGTGCATTAGGGATTCTCATTAGCACTACCATGAAATGCTTGGCTGAGAATGTGTAAGGCAACTAGAGCCACCCTACACGATTCCCATTTATGAGTGCTAGGTGCACCACACAAAACTGATTCATCACAACAAAGGTTTCCATTCCCACTAGTTATTGGGGATGTTCTTGAGGGATGAACCATTCCTTCCCAAAGGCTTCTACATATATGTTAAACCACCCTTGTACCCTTATCTTATACATTTATGAAAAATTGGGTGGTAAAATGAAGTCTTGGTACTTCATCATAGGGGAATCATGGTTGGGTATCAACATAGGTGGTCATCATTGTCATCTAGCACACCTATCTCCTTCATTACTATTGGAATAAATATATACCCCCATTGAAAGGTTTCACATGATTGATGGCACTCTTACGCATTCTTGACTATCTAATCATAAGAAACTTGGAGATGTTTAATTTCACACCTTGTGCCATGCGATGGGCAATGCACAAGAAGGTCATGTTAATATCAGACCATCAAATACTAGGGCATAGTTTGGAGCTAAGTGTATTATTTCCCTTGTGCTAGGGTTTTAGATTTTTTTGATAGAGAATACAAACCCTAATTTGTAATAGCCCAAAATATTTGTGACCCTTTAAAACTCCACTTCATGTTCCATCATCTCATGGATGTCTTCCCTTATACTAGGTAGTCTCATGATTATACTAATGAGGATCACTTAGATATTATGCACCATCTTGCAAAGTAAAACCAATTGCCATGTACTCATGAGAGGAGGAACTCACCAAGTCTTTCAATGTGCTAAAGCTTGAAAACTTAAATAGTTATGTGGTGTCTGTGGTTTCCAATTTGTCTCTAATGGAGACATCAAAGAGTGTGGCACCCACATTTGTCTTCTTCCTCATGTATACCATCCATTCCTAGTTTAATTCTTATGTGTTACTTCATTTTCTATGGTTATAATCCTTGATCTTATACATGTGCACAAATGACACCCAATTCTTCCCCACTATGACTTTTGGGGGTACTGTATTTATCTATAGGTGAGATTTATACTCATTTTAGATCTAATTTGGTGACGTTTATACCTACCACCATCTATGCCTTCAATTTTATGATAGATGTTTCCCTTACTGATTGTGCTTTCTTTGCATCCTTTTACCCCCTATGGTGGACCAGTGCTTAGCCTTTTATTGTCCATCCTAAATATGCTACTATTGAAGCACAACTGGTTAATTCTTTTGAAAACCAAAATAGTTCTTATCGCTTCTTCACAGTCATGAAAAATGTGATTATGCATTCAGATTTTGAGCTTCTTGCCCTATTAGTGACCTGGTCATCTGTAAAACTCATGCTACCCTATTTCTCTATCATTTTCTCTCCACTAGCCTCCTTTTCAACTTATATAGGAGTGTAATCTTGTTTGTGGTATTTTATCTCGCTTAGGAGGGCTATGGATGATTTTTCTCTCTAGTAGCATTCTATGGTTTTAATGGATTTAGATCTAGGCTCTATTTTAAATTCTTACAAATTTTAGCAACCTAGTGAAGTCTACCATCTAGCCCTTTATACTATGTTTTCTATTACCTCATTAATGTTTAGCATCATGTAGACTTTTTAAAATCTATTAAACCTATGAAATATAATAAAATATGCTACCAACTACTCATTTATTATGTATCTTTGCATTTCTACCACCATAGCATTAAATTTACTAACGGTTTATTTGGTGAAGTGATAGGTAATTCAAATAGTCACATCCCACCAACCGTTGGGTGGATTCTAGCTATTATGATGGTCATTCTCTTATACTCAGTTAAATTTGGCATGACCTTCACCCTTCTTATGGTAACCTAGGTGCAATGCTTCACATGCAGATGATTCAACCTCCTCGATTTCATCTCTTCTTATTATTTTGCTTATTATCAAGTATGCCTCTCTTTCTTGGTTAATTTATTTACAATTTTATGTATGTTGATTTATCATTCACTACCCCATACAAATCCTTATGCTGGTCTTCAAGCACCTCATTGTTTCTTCTTGATTTATTGTACATGAACATCTTGTGCACCTTCCTTTGTCAACTCATACTTAAATGTTTTGATCCTGGTAAACTTCTTAGCACCCAAAAACTTTGATGTCTTGCCTTAGGTACTTAAAAAGTGATCGTGCTTGACTCACCTGACTAGATTTGTGTGTAAGCACCATAAAAGTGATCTATGGTCCTGAAAGCACCACACTTACTCACTCAACATAAAGGAAACAAACATAAGGATAAATTTGGATTGTGCCAAATTTTATTATGGTTAAAACAAGTAACTAACTTGTGACCTAGAAGTTAGTGCTAGATAATGCAAGTGCCATCCTAGTGACTTTGTAACTTGAATTTATCAACACTAAAATGCCCAAGGAGCATTTAATCCATCGATGTGCACAAATTTCATGAACCATTATTCAATATACTATGGATAACATAAAGTCCCATCCACCTAATCTGCAACTTACTTGGATGCCTGAAGTATTTAGAGTCATATAAAAGGACTAGTGCACCTTTTATAAATGCCTTATGCTTGATGTGCTTATCATACCATACCTTTTGGTGTGACTTTTCTATTTGTTGGCTCCACCATACTTGGGCACGTGTCTTGTCTAGGTGCTCCAATTATTTAGAGCATGTGCTTAAGGATTCATGATCATCTAATTGATCAATATTCATGATGCATAATGAGGGAACTAGGAATTCCATAGGTAAAATGGCCATTATGGTAAACACTAGTTTAAATGTTGTATCCTTATTTAGGCACTTATACATAGTATGATAGGCCCATAAAACCACTGACATACCGATAGACCCATAAAACCATTGACACATGATCATCCCAACCTTTGTGACCAACATTGCATTATTTTGTGAGGTACTTCCCCAATATTTTATTGAATGCCTCTGTGGTACCATTTGCTTGGGAATGATAGGCCGTCACTTTATGGTGCACCACTATATATTCAAATAAAAAGATTTGATATATTTCATTGATGAAGTGCATACCACGATCGCTAGTCAAGCTAAGTGGGCATCCATAAAAACTAATGATATTCTCCAAAATAAATTTTGTTGTGGTGGTGTTTGTACAATATTTGGTTAGCACTACCTTGACCCATTTGGTGAATTATTCTATGGTAGCCAAAATGTACCTTATGCATGCTCATCTTACCATAGGAGTAATAGGCCTAACAAATTGAATGACCCATTTTTAAAATGACATCTATGCAAGTGAGATACATCTCATGATGATGGTTTGGTTTTCCCATGTGATAGTAGATGTCACAAACTCTAGCACATTCTTTTACATCATGAAATAGAATTGGCCACACAAGATTAATTTTAGTACTTTGTGCAATATAACATTTCCTGTCTAATGGACTCTAATAGTATCCTCATGTAACTTTTGTCGTACTATGTCTTATTCATTCTCTAAGACACATAGATGCATGACCTTGTCATAACTCAACTTGTACAATTCCCTAAAAATGAGTTGAAAAGGGGAAATAAAAACTACAAACTACTTCTTCTCCTTAGTCGTCATAGTCTAGGGTGTAGATCCAAAGGTCAAAAATATGGTGATGTCTTCCAAGTCTTTTAGGATGTGTTATACCTTTTAAATTTATGCATCAAACATATCATATTTAATTGGCACTACCACATCACCCGAGTTGATGCAGAATAGGTGGCTTGGGCTTGAGTTTTATTTTCTAGGCTTAACTACAATAGAGAACTAGAATTATTAAAATAAAATAATCCATCAACAAATGCACCTATGTAAAATGGGATTATTTACTAGGTACTTGAGTATCTCATGATTAGTGAAGAAGATGAAAGGGTCACTAGAAAATATTATCAGAACTTCTATAAGGCATAGACCACGGAAAGTACTTTGTGCTTAGTTGTGGTGTAGTTTTGTTCTACCTTGGTTAGTTTTCTACTTGCAAAATAAATGGGATGATCCACTTTGACTTTACTTAGTTGCCCCAAAATGGTACTAATTATGATACTAGAGGCATTGATATAGACATATAAGGGATTTGCCTAGCCAAGAAATTGTAATATCGATGCACTTACTAGTTTAAGATTCAGTGTCTCAAAATCATCTTCCTACATTACAACCCAATAGAATGGGTTATCCTTTCGTAAGGGCTCTTCTAGTAGAACTACAATCTTGGCATAGTTCCTTATGAACTTCTTGTAGTAATTATAATATCTAGGAAAGGCATGAACATATTTCTTCATTGATGGGGTCTAGAGCTAAAGGATGATTATAATCTTTGTCAGATCAATGAATAGACCATCCTTATAGATGATATACTTGAGAATAGTGCCAAATGGCATTTTAAAAACACACTTCTTGAGTTTTAATGAAATATGTAGCTAATTTCACCTTTCAAACATAAGGCACAAGTCATCATAGTGATCCTTCACTAACCCATACATGATCCAATCCTATAAGTATACTTCGAGGAACTTGTGAATGAAGTCTTTGAAAGTGGTGATCACCACTCGGAGAACATGGATGACACATTATCCAACCTAAAGGGCATCATGTTATAAATGAAACAACCCCAGTTAGTCGTAAAGGTGGTTTTATAATTATCTTCCTCCTTGATCTGGACTTGATGGTATTTTGAAAACCCATCAATAAAGGTGTATATCTCATAACTTGTGACACCATCAAATAATTCATTAGTGAATAGAGATAGAAAGGCATTAGTCATGCAAGTGACATTCAATAGTCTACAGTTAACACAAATCTAGATGCATCTATCCTTTTTAATGTTGATGACCATGGGGATAACCCATTCATATTATTACATAGGGTAGATAATGTGTGAAATTAGCATGTCATCGATATCCATCTTGACTTTGTCATGAAGATTTGAGTTCATCCTATAGTGTTGCTTCTTGATGGGTCTTGCATTTACAACTAGTTTGATGATCATATTATTGAGGGATGGGTGTATGCCTTTTATATCTCTATAATTCCAAGGGAATAGGTCTTGGAATTATTTCAAGAGATCCATAATACATGCCAGTTATGTGTTAGACCAATAGGCACCCAAAGTTGGAATTTTTGGTTCCCCCTCTAAACTAATATTCACCTTGGTAGTTCTTAATGGTACTTGGTAGAGTTCATTCTTTTCCTAGTGTGAATCCTCAAATTATTTATTACCCTCGATTATTTCTACCTAGAGATGGGTAGGCTCTTCTTTTTCTAGGGTACTATCCTTAACTTGGTGTACTAAATTCATTTTTCCTATCAAATTATTCTAGTTACATGCCTTCCATGTGTCATCATCTTCATCACTAGAGTCATTGTTAAGAGTTTTCTCTTTGAAGAAGGTTGGGAGTGCTAACCCTTTCTCACCAAACATGTCTTTTATGCATTCCTCCAATATTACTGTGTCCTCAAACACTGACTTTCAAACTATCTATAGTGGCTCAATCAATTCAAGGTTTTATGAAGAAAAGGAGAATGTGTGAACAAGCCATTCTTTAAGGGCATCCAAGTTGGCTATCTCATGATGCATCTCATTGAATACATACCATTCATATGCCCAAGTCTTCAAGGTATTATAGAAGGCAAGTACTCATAGATTATTTGGGGTGTTTTTTCTGTAAATAATCTATGTTTCTTCATAAAGACATATATGTGTGATAGGGTTAGAGTCACTATAGTAGGCTGAAATGTCTAAGTCCTCATTGCTTTTTATAAACCTAGTATAAATAACTACCTTTACATCTTGCCAAGTTGGTAGGATAGGATTTTATGCTACCAACCAATGAGTGATAGTGCTTTTCAATGTGTATAATTATGTGCCCATTCTATTTACCTCTTTTGGGATGCACGACTCAAGGTTATGGACATAGTGTTCCACTAGATTACTCCCTTCATATATTGAGAGCATTATAAGTTTGACCTTACTAAGGTAGAACACTCTTTTTAACCTTTTCTTGGTACAAGGGACCCATATTTTGGAGGTGTAATTGATCTATACCCAGCTTGTCTTTATTAGTTTTGGCACCTTTGCATGCAACAAATGACACCATTGACTAGTAGTCTCATATGCTTCCTTGATCCATCAGTAACAAGTAACATCAGTGTTGTTTAAGGCTGATTATCTATCTTTCTAAGAGAGGGTTCCTTAATCATTTAGGTCTAGAGTCTTAGTCCCTTACACTGTGATGTTATAGATGTGGTTTATCTCATCCTCGATCTCCATGCTTTCAATATAGGGGGGTCCTTAGTAATTTTATAAGGGTATAAATAGCCTCTCCTTCCCATTATAAAATGTCATGTAGTGCCTTTTGAATTGCATATCTAAATTATTTTCATAACACCATGGCCTTCCTAACACCACTAGATAGTTGTCCTACTCTGATAAATTGACCACTTCAAATTTAGCATAGAATTTAGTGCCCATTATATCTACAACTATGCTCTTCAGAATTATGATAGGCTACACCTATGTCTTATTGGCCATGAAGAGTACACGAGGGAAGGGTTTCAAGGCTAGCCTACCTATTTCTTCTTAGGCATTCTTGGTCAAGATGTTGACCTTAACACTTGTGTTTATAATAACCTCACAAATAGACCATCCATAAATAGTGGCATTCACTAGGAGTTCTTGGT
This sequence comes from Torreya grandis, assembly GCA_037957365.1. Lineage (NCBI taxonomy): Eukaryota > Viridiplantae > Streptophyta > Pinopsida > Cupressales > Taxaceae > Torreya > Torreya grandis. Next base: position 739,461 of record JARHVA010001841.1, read on the forward strand.
CATATTGAACATTTTGTGTATGCTAAAATTCTTATGCCCTATCCATGAATGGTATGATGAACTTAAATTTATTTTTATTTGCATGATCTAAGAGAAAGTTATTTAATAAGGGAAACATTCTTTCTATCTATAGGAGGTGTAAGATCTCAGTTAATTTGTGTACCTTAGCTTCTTAGCTATCTTACTTCTTATGGGAGGTGGTATCTTACATTTCTAGGTCTTGTGCTAATTGGAGCTCCCCTTGCATGTTTTAGATGACACTCATAACTTATTGTAACACATATTTTTGGTGTATTGGGTTTAGGTATGGCATATATTTAGGTTTAGGCCACATTGTGCACTTATTGTGACCCTTATCCTTGTACTCAGGTACTGGCATAACTAAAGGTTGAATGGTGAATCCACTGTGCATAGTTGCCTATACCTTGACTACCTATATGCATGTAGGTTACACCTTCGGGGTCCATTTTTTAATTTTTTACACGTATCTAATCATTCCTACACCCTTGTCTACCCAGGCCTACCTTGAGTCAATGTTTTATATAGGTCAGAGCATTTTCCAACCTTATGGGACCTTCGATAATACCCACATGTGGGATGTGTAGGGAATTCATGTTGATAATGCTTTGTTAAGTGATACTTATAACATGAGCATAGTCGGAACCTTTTACCACTACATCCTTCACCTCACCCTCTGGTCCCTCATTGCATCCCAAAGCCTATGTTTTGTTGGTCATAACCCTCCTTACCTTGGTTAGCTTATTATCTGATTACTATGATGGCTTGATATGCACCTCTTTTCATGTTCTCATGAATTTTGTCAGTCACTTAACAATCAATAGTGGTATGGATATAGGTGTTTCACAATCAATAATAGATGGTTGTGTTGACTTAATTAACATGTTCCTTAAAGGGTAGTTATAGATGTTATGCACCTCTTGATAGACTTCATAACTTAGAAGTAGAGTGCGCACATTCCTTTGTGGGTAGTTAATCCTATTATGGCCCTCTAATTTGCATTTGGTATACCATAGTCCACTTTGAGCATCATGCAAAGATCTAGCGGTAAGCTTTTAGAGCTAAGAGCCCATAGATGCAGTCTATGCCTCCATAAATGGGTTAATCCTAGTATCTAAACTTTTGACTACCTCAGCTTTAAACACAACTTTAAACACTTCTCGAGGGTATATAAAACATTTCATGGAAAGCGCTCTTTATAATGGCATGAGAAACCCCTAATTAATCACTGTACATACTAGGAAGGGTGAATATCATATGGAAGATTTAATAGGAGAGTTTTGAACCTTGCATTGTACAGGTGCACTCTCTCTGAGATTCCTTAGGTAATCTATTTTAGAATGATTATTCTCTATTGTTCAAACACTAAAATGTCAAATTACTTTAGGAATTCATCCTTCAGGGTATCATAGTCAACCATGGATTGGTTAAGATCAAATTTTATATACTAGGTGTGGTCACGATCAAGTAAAGTGGTCATAAATTAGGTAGCCTTAAACTCTAACTAGGTTATGCCCTATGTGTACCACTATAGTTTACATTTCAGCACATGTTCTACAAAATTCTTCATGCCATAATACTCTAGCAAGTACATAGCCATTTTGTAGTAGATTTGTTGTGGGGGAAAACTAGTACTTGAGGCAAATGTCTCCTTGATGCCTATCCTAGTGGCAGTCCTCCAACACCTCCAATCACTAGGTTAGGTGTTGTTTCCATTGTTACTACTAGCATAATTGATGTTTTTGGAATTATGCTACTTACTTATGGTGATAAACCACTTCTTGTGGGATGTTATCCACCTTGAGTTTATGACATTGACTGAGTTGGTATGTTTACATTCAAGTTATGTTGTAGTGAGCTTCTACCCAATGGTCTAGAGGTATTTTCACTCAAATCTATGTATGTAATAAACTATTTAGTCACAAAGTTCTAATCTAAGTCTATAAAATGTCTAATATCTAAGTCATCAACAAAGTCAATTATTACTTTTTAACTTTATTCAAGTGGGAGATCCAGTGCATGAACATGCACCATAGGTTAAAAGGGGGTAGTCACATCAACCATATATGTAGTCACAAAATTCTATAGGAACCTAAAAAATTCAACACCTATCAAGTGTTGAGCTCGATTCATCGTTTTATTATATCTCTCATCCTCACATTGTTGTATTGCAAGAGATCCTTCCCTATGCCCTTGCCACTTGCTATATGTTATATCATCACTTCCAAGTTTCATATCTTCCATTAATTGACACTATCTCTTATTATAGGTCTATCTTATAAGCTCTTGAATGTCAATTTAGTCATCCCTTTCCATTATGCTTTACCTACACATTTCATTATCCCCATTTTGTGATGCTCATATGTGAAATAACTTTAGACTTCCATCCCAAAAGTTTTAAAACCATAATACACCATTATATTTTTAATATCTATGATGAATTCCTTCACAAATATGCCTCTAGGGTTGTACAAGCATTGATACTCCACTTCCTCAAGGTATAAATATGTTGATAATGCAAACTCAAATATGTAGCTATTCATAGCTCCTTACCACCATTTATCTATTTCTTTAGTCCAAGTAGCATCCAAGGTCTCAAGCCTATCTATCCACTCCTTTATCCACTCATAGTGATGTCCATAGCTTCTTCTTCTATGGGTTAAATATGCAGCTAATAACTTGTACACATTCTCATGTAACTCATGGAAAAAGACCTCGTATAAAGAATCATATAGGTTGTTTTGAACCCATTTTCTTGGATTTTTTACTTTCTAGGTTGGATTCTTTAGTGCAAAACTATCTTCCACCTGTTGCGACCAAGACTCAATATTTTTGAGGTAAATTTGGTACATCATTCTATCACACCATTGCAATAATATAATTCAACATGGGTCTTAGTAATAAAACTAAAATATTGTAGAAAAAGAACAATGTTATCTTAGTCAGTTCTTGGTTTACTTCAACTAGGTACAATCATGGGATTATCCCTTTGTGCTTAACATTTAAACACTTGACTACACCAACATCAATCCACATAAGGTACAGTCCTTATGCACTCACTCAAAGTGCAATTGAGAAGGAACTGAGGCCTGCATTAGGTTGGTTGTACCATGGTGCAAGGCTTCAATTAGGGGACTTATGTAATTAGATGAAAAATTTAGGTAGAACCATGTGCATAAGCCTTTCATGGTCAAATCCTAGTGTTATATAGGCACGTAATAGGTCTCAAGGCTTCTTTCATTCAATCTACTCATATTAGGCATGCAACCTTAACAAAGATAAGAATACTTAGCATAGAACCTATATTCATTATCTATACAAAATAAAGGCTATGTCATATAAGTTTATAGGGACTCCATTAAACATGTGAACTAGTAAAAAATCATGACTAATAATTAACATAATTCCATCAAAATTATAACATTACATACATACACATTACCTTAGTAATTCAAAAGGACAAGTAAACCAAATAGAGTACATTTTAATGCAACACTCTTCATCATTAATCAAAATTGATAACAAAGTATATGTTTTATCTATAATAATTAATGACCCAGAGGCTCATAGACAAGCTTGGGAACTTACAAGTGGAGCCTTCATAGATTACATACTATTCTTAACCCTACTGGTTATTGAGCCATGTCTATAGAGGATTAATTTTGCTAGAGCTCCACTGTAATTGTTCATCTCCCCTTCTACTAGCTCAAGCTCCTTAAATAGCCTCCGAGAGCATCTTCACCAGGGTAGAAGGTACACATTGAGTTTTGATCTTAGTGATCATAACTACTAGTAACATGACTCCATAAAGTTTACACTGTATCTACCATATCTTGCCAAATACTAGAAGGTGACCTATAAATTTAGGAGGTAGTTAGCCACCTATGAACTGGCACAAGGTATGTGCTATAATCTCTAGCTAGGTAAAAAATTCCCAAAGGATCACCACTTGATAAAAATATACCATCACACCGAGGTGGATGTCATGTTGGCATGAATCTTTTACTTAATGAGATAGATGCCCAATAGTTAGCATATACAAATTTAATGTGTTGGTCATGGTAAGAAATAGAAAATAGTTGGCTATAAATACAATCATTCATAATTTTATACTCTCTTGGGAACTACTTTTAAATTATTAATTCACATTTTGAAAATCACTTGAAAACTTAAGGAAACAATTAGAATTATATTAAGTTATCATAAAAAAGGCATACACATTTACAAACGGATCAAAGGAGAAGTCGTAGAGCTAAGTCTAAATATATGAAAGTCAAAGTTTCATGACATAAGTTGTTAAATATCAAAACATCACATTTAATTATAGATTATTCATGATGTTGCATATATACACATAGGTGGGATAAACACATACATTTTGAGCCCTCATTAGAGTATTGGAATGTAGGAAATTCTTAACCATTTAGTGGGGAGTACTTGGATTTATACAATGCAAAACATTAGCCTATTTTTTAAGATCATCCTGAGGTAGATAGGGAAATTAGGGTTTAGATGGAAGGAAAAGGAAAACATACATCAAAACATAGTACGAAAGCTATAAACACACATGAATTTATTTTAGGTGTGGATATAAGAGTATTAGGAGTTATAGCTACACATTATGCATAAGAATATTTCCCTTAGCCATTGGACAATGTAATATACCATAAGTGTCAAACTCAACCAATAGAATCCAAATAGGTCTTGAACCTCTATTTCAAGTTTAATAAACTGAAGAAGTAATTAAATAATAATTTAAAGTATAAATATAAATTATATGAGTGACATAAAACTTAAATTACCTAATTACATATTCCCCTATTTTTTTGTTAATTTTAAATTAAAAAATAAAATATATAAAACATCAATTTAAATATAGACTAGTAATTTACTACCATATTTAAAAAAATAAAATTGTCTCTAGCTCTAAAATATTTTAGATCACTTAAACATAAAATTATTAAAATGATTTGGTGAATCCAATAATTGAACTATGCATGAAAACCCTACCTTTCCTCCCATATTGAGGTTTCAGATGTTATCCTTTATTAAGCTTTCAATTTTTGGATATGATTTTAAATTTCCATTTATTTACATAGTTAAAACCATAACATGACTATAATGGATGCCCATTATTTATATATCATGATCCAACCTGTGGTTGTAATAGTTGCATGTTTTTTCCCTAAAGTATATAATGTTTTTATACCTCATCCAAAAATGTGTTGAATTCTATTCAATATAAATAAGGATGATATTATACAATAGGGAATATTAACTCTCGTTACAAACAAATATTGTATGAATGTTGAATCTGAGATGCTTTTAGTTAATACTAATAAGGAATGACATGTATCACTCCTATCATTACTCCTGCCCTTATACTATTACATTGATATGAATTTGGCCATTAGACACACACACACACACACACACACACACACACACACACACACACACACACACACACACACACACACACACACACACACACACACACACACACATTATCAAAGTTCATGCATGGCCTTAGTAAATTTTAGTTGTTAACATTTAAGTTCTATACCTAAAAAAATGTAAACCTAATTTTGGATATAATATTGATGTCATTTTCCCAATTAAATATATTGGTTTAGGGTTTTACAATTTAGGGTTTAGGGTTTAAGGTTTAGGGATCAGGGTTTAGGGTATAGGGTTGAATTTTGAAAATACTTGGGGACAATTTTATCTCATTGAATCTATTTGTGACTACATAACATTATTTTATATTTAATTAGTCTAAATTTCATCACATATTGAGCCCATTAGATAACTAGGGAAATTAGTGATATAATTTGGGCCAAATTGAGCATTGTAAACTTAAATATTAGTCTAAAGGATTTTAATTGGGGATAAATCTATTGGTTTAGGGTTCAAAATTTAAGGTTTAGGTTTTATGGATTATGGCTTAGGGTTAAAGGTTTAGGGTTTAGGGTATACGGTCCAATTACAAAGGTAAGTAGGATAAATTCAAGCTTGTTGAACCTATTTATGACTACATAATGTGATTTTAGGATCAATTTTCCCTAATGTCATAAAAAAATGAGATAATTAGTCAATTGAGATAATAATTGGTGTTGAGTCTTTTGAACACAATCCCTATGATCATAGAAATTTGACAATAGAGAGGAGGTTAGATCAAGTGTTAGTTTCGTAAAACATGAAAATCAACACACTAACATACTAACATATTTAAGCCTATATATTATAGGGAGCATAATGGATAATACAATTGACAAACCAAATAAAATGTAGAGAACAATAATCCTTACCTTCCTTGTGAGCTCTAAAAAGATTTGTTCGTGGCTTGCTTGATTTGTGCTTAAAAAGTCTTTGGGAATGAATTTTTCTTTATTCCTTCTCTCCTTGGTACCATTGGCTTGTGGCTTGTTATGGCTTATTGCTTGTGATGGATTGGATCAATTATTTGGAATTATAACATTATTTTTATGAGTGTTATGCAAAAAATCTACATTATAACTCTATAATATCGAAGATCTCAAATGAAGAGGCAAAGGCTTGTATTTATAGGCTTAGGAACTAAACCCAACTCAAGGTGAATTAAAGTGTAGTTTAAACATGGAATGGGTTCAAACCTAACCTAAGTGAGCTAATTAACCCCAATATAGTTAAAAAGTGTCAATAATTAATTATTTGAAATGAATAGGAATGGGTGAGATATTTTGAGATATTTGCAAATGCTTGACAACTCACTAAAGGTAATCATGTAAAGCTAGGATATTTCATATTTTTTAATTTATTTTTTAAGAATTTCATTAATTGCATATGGATAATTCAACTAGGCTTTTAATTTTGTTTCTCTTGTTAATTAATTCTGATTAGCCATTTAATATTTTCAAGATTTGATTTATGTGTGCACTTGCCCCACTTAATAGGTTTATAGGCCAAATTGCATATTTTAATGTTGCAAGATAATTAGGGATGAATATGTGAAAGGTTATTATTACATATGATAGGATACCCTGATTAGGGATGTCTAAATGTGATTTTGAGTTTTGATGAATGATGCACAAGTAAATATGGGATGTTTAGTGATTCTTAGGCTTAATTTATAATGGTTGGTAAGAATCGGTCTAAAGTTTAATTGAATCCATTTAGGCATTTACAATTTTTTCCTATTTAGGAAGGCATTGCAAGTTGTAAGCATAGTAACATCTTCTATAATAATGAAAAGGCCATGTATGCTTATGAATTCAATAGTAATGTATGAACTGTAGGTGCCCCTTTGAGGGAATGGTTAGCAAAGGGGTCGATAATTAGCCCCTCTAAAGGAGGAAACAATTGGACCAAAAATAAGAATTAGGGGGAAGATATTGATTTGCCTAAAGGTAGTTATAATCAGTAGCATGATGAGGATAAAGTAAGAATCAAATTAACCTACAGGTGATTTTAATCCAATCAAGAAAATGCTTGAATTTATTGATTTAAAAAGTACTAGTTTGCCTAAAAGTGGTTATAATTAGTAACAAAGATTGAGACACTAAATTTACCAAAAGTGGTTATAAAAAGTGGCATAGGCATATGCCCTAATTAGGGATAATGAGTCAAAATAATAATATTTCCAAAGGTAGTTATAATCATTAAGATGACCAGGATTGAATAATGTTGTTTGATTGTGCCCTAGTAGGGAAGATTGGTAAGCATGACTTAATGATATAACCTAATTTATAGATTAAAGATGAGCAGGTGAAAATATAGATATGATGGTTTAATGATTGAAGAAGCCATAAATAACTATGCACATGAGGATGTACAAAGAGATTAAAGATATTAATAGAATAATAAGAATTGATCAATGGAAACGATTTGTTTGTACCTACCAATGTAGAGATGCTCATCCTTGTGTTAAAGAATAATAGTGTGCCCCACTTTTTGGCATAAAAAGGACACATACACTTTCATATTCTCCTCAAAATATTTTGATTTTGTGTTAAATAAATTAATCAATAAATATATTTTAGACTATATATACAAATATGTAGTGCATATATTTTTTTCATTTAAAAAAAAAAAACAATAAGTATTTTTTAAGATTTATGTGTTAATATTTTTTTAATTATTTTTGGTCAGCTAGTGGGACACAATATTATGTTTTTATAATTTTATTAGCATTGATATAAAAATAATGGTCATTGGGTTGATTTGATCAAGGAGGGTGGGAGGATTTGCCAAGGTTAACAAGGAGAATTTTCTGTGGCTCCATTGCTTGTAAGACTTCCTGAGATGATTTTTACTGTAGCATGTGATGGTATGCATCATGATATAAAAAATCATTATAATGTAATCAAAATATGTAGGAGGATTAACTCCCAATCAAATAGACAATTGAAAACAAATCACCAATGATAAAATATGTGACTATGTTGACATATGAATATGGATGGACTCAAGAATAATGTGCAAGCAATCACCCAATGAACACATAGACTAAGTCAAGGCAAATTAATAAAGGAAAACAAATAGGTAATCAAAAAATAAATAAATAAGCAACCAAATACACAAAAATATTGAAAGTAAAAGCAAAAAAAAACCATACTAATAATGGATTTTCCCCAATAGGGTAGACTGAGGATGACTAACTAGGCTTAAATAGGATAAATGTTTTTAGATTTTGAAAATTTTGAATGTTTTTAAAATTTTAAGGTATTTTAACTTGTTAGATATTAACAAGGTAACTACTCAAAAAATGATGATAGTGTTGGATTAGGTTGATCTTAAAATGATGAGAGTGTATGCAAAAGAGGGACTGAGCTGACCCCAACATGAATCGAGTGCAACCTACATACTCCCATTAGGACCTTAAGTCATAGTAGTTATGCCAACATGAAAGGTTGTGAGAACCATATAGGTGACAATAAGTTCTAAAATTGAGACAAATGGCTAGGAAAATGAAAAAAGTATTGGCAAGGTGATGTGACAATGCATGGTAAAGGTGTCGCTCTTAATTTTCTCATAAATGGTTATAATTAGGAAACAATGGTATAGGTCTATGGTAATAATTTGCCCATAGATGATTATAATTAGAAACACAAGGTAGAATGGTTTATTGATTTTCCCATAGGTGGTTATAAATAGTGGCACTATTCAAACATAAAATGAAAGATAACTTCCCAGATCCACTATCATACTACTTTCATAGACTATCATTTAAACATGAAACTCGAAAACTATTAAAACTACATCATAATCCCATCACAAAAGGTGTGGGAAGAACCAAAGGAACTAAGATAAAAAGTGTTGGGTAGGATGGCTAAAAGCAAGCTTTGGTATAATAGGGATGGTATGGTAAAATGACATATGATATGGAATTATTAAGGATGATGATGGCATGAAGATTGGATAAAATGGTAATAAGGTTGTCCCCATGTGATTATGCAAGGGTAAATGACAGGGTATGGAATAATGACAAAATGGATGGAAAATGAAAGAGGTAAGGTAAATGGAAAAGTAAAAGGCATGGTAAATGCTTTTATCAAGGTATGGTTTTTGGTTTTATGATTTTGGCCATGGAAATGTTTTTTTTGTGCCTACTAATGTGGAGATACACATCCTAATCAATAAATGTTACAACTAGAATAATGAGTCATGTAAATTACTATTCCATACCTATTATGAATACCTTTTCTATCTATAAATTATATAGATTTGTATGCCAAGAATGTTTTTGTGATCTTCATTGGTTATTGATTTTATTTCCTTCAAATGTAGATATAAGGTATATTTGTAGGTCTACAAAGGAAAGTGCAGCTAGGGATGGTAAATGTTGATAAATAATGGATGAAAGTTTTGATTTGTAAATTTAATGGTGGATGATAGTGGAATGTATAATGGTTGACAACAAATGAAGATCAAGATTTTCAAGCACACACAATGTTGTTGATTCTAGATTTGACATAATTTTGGTTATGGTAGGGCCAAAGACTTTTGAATATTCTCTTGATAGGAGCATCATATTTTTATATTATTTGGTTTTGAGAGAAGATACCATCTAAGTAGACTATATATTAGAAGATATACTGATTTTATCTTTGATAACGTCTTCAAAAAACAAGGAATAATTTTTGTGCTCAACTATTGGCACCTTGAGGAGGTTTTCACTAAGAAAGTTATCTTGATTATCCCATAGCACCTCTGAAAAGGTTTCACTGAGGAACATTGATTTTTGAATTGGATTTCCATCTAGTGCCTCAAATAATGTTTCACTAGAAAATGCTCATTTTGAACTTTGATTGTCCCCTAGCCCCTCTAAAAAGGTTTCACTAGAAGATTGTTCTTATTTTTCATGAATGTGGTTTTAGCCTCCCTGATGTTCTTAAATTGATATGTTTCCATTGATGTAGTTCAACAAGGTGTGATTATATCAATCTCAATCGACACTTTTGGAATGTGAAAGGTCAATATAATGCCTAGGATAGTTGGTGGTAATGTCATGTGGAATGGTAATGGAATGGAAAGAGGTCACACAATCTTAGTAGAAGATACTAGAAGAACTTGTCTTGAAGGTGAAGTAATCATCCTATTTTTTTTATAAGGATCATAAATGTATTTAAATTAATCTTCAAGGCATGTGTAACCAATATTGTAACAACCACAAACATATCCAGATTTTGAAGTTGAGTTTGACTCAAAGGACTCTGAATTCAATGCTGAGACTGACATTGATTTTACTTCTAATGCTAACTCTGATGTCAATTTAAGAATAAAACCTAATTTTGATGTTGATTATTCATGTAGTGTGGATTATAATAAAATAATGTCTTATTGAATGTTTGGTATGGGATAAGAAATGGCTTGTGATGGCATAATGGAATCCATAGAGACTAATTTTTCAAAGTGAAACTCCTCAACAATAGAATAAAGGTCAAGAGAAAACTCCTAAAAAATAGACTTATCAAAGGGATGATCTTTAAAAATAGGCATATGGTCGAGGTAATGATTTTCCCAAAGGTGATTATAATCATTAAGATATGAATCAATAAAGATTGGCTTGTCATAGTGAGACTCCTCGACAATAGGTATATGATCAAAAGGTAATTCATCATAAGTTGACTTATTACAAATGGGTGGTTAAAAAAAAACATCATGGATTAGTTTTTTCTCTTGGCCTTGGTTTATAATCAATTATAAAATATTAGTTTTGAATATATCTTGGTCTTTGAATGATTGGCTCGGTTGGAGAGGTACTGATTAGCTCAGTTTTGGCTGGATGATTGATAGGGTTTTCTAAAGTGGGGAATGGTTGGCAATAGAATATATATATATATATATATATATATATATATATATATGTATGTATGTATGTATGTATATATATATGTATGTATGTATGTATGTATGTATGTATGTATGTATGTATGTATAATTATCAAAGTTCATGCATAACCTTAGTCAATGTTAGTTGTTAACATTGAAGTTCTATACCTAAAAAAAATGTAAACCTAAGTTTGAATATAATCTTGATGTCATTTTCCATACTAAATATATTGGTTTAGGGTTTAGGTTTTAAGTTTAAGGTTTTACATTTTAGGGTTTATGGTTTAGATTTAGTGTAACTTAGGGTTTAGGGTTTTAAGGTTTAGGGCTCAGGGATTAGGGTATAGGGTTGAATTGTGAAAATATTAGGGGCCAATTTGAGCTCATTAAACTTATTTGTGACTATATAACATGATTTTATATTTAATTAGTTGAAATGTCATCACATATTGAGGCAATTAGGTAACTAGGGTAATCAATGATGTGATTTAGGCCAAATTGAGCATCATGAACCTAGTTATTAATCTAAAGAATGCTAATTTAGGCTATATTTTCTAGTTTAGGGTTTAAAATTTAAGGTTTAAGGTTTAGGGTTTAGGGCTTAGGCCTAAAGGTTTAGGGTTTAGGGTATAAGGTCCAATCTTAAAGGTAATTAGGGTAAATTCAAGCTCATTAAACCTTATTGTGACTACATAATGTGATTTTGGGTTCAATAATCCCTATTTTCATCATAAATTGAGACAATTAGTCAATTGGGATAATAAGTGATGTGATTTTGGCCAAATTGAGATTTTTGAACATAATCCTTATGATCATATATTTGATAATAGAGAGGAGGTCATATCAAGTGTTAGTTTCACAAAATAATGAAATTAACAAACTTACATGCTAACATGTCTTATACTAGATCTTAGGGAGAGCATAATGGACAAAATACATTTAAAAACCTAACTAAAATGTAAAGAACAATAATACTTACCTTCCTTGAGAGCTCCAAAAGATTTTTTCATGGCTTGCTCGATTTGTGCTCAGAGAGTCTTTGGTAATGGATTTTTATTTGATCCTTCTCTTCTTGGCACCATTAGATTGTGGCTTGTTATGGCTTATTACTTGTGATGGATTGGCTCAATATTTTGACATTATAACATTATTTTTATGAGTGTTATGAAAAAACCTTCATAACTCTACAATATCCAAGCTCTCAAATGAAGAGGCAAAGGCTTTTATTTATAGGCTTAAGAACTAACCCCAACTCAAGGTGAGATAAAATGTAGTTTAAACATGGAATGGGTACAAACCTAACCTAAGTGAGTTAATTAACTCAAATAGAGTTAAAAGGTGTCAAGAAGTAATGATTTGAAATGAATAGGAATGGGTGATATATTTGCAAATGCTTGACAACTCACTAATGGTAATCATGTAAAGATAGGATATTTCATATTTATAAATTTATTTTTTTAGAATTTCATTAATTGTACATTGATAATTCAACTAGGATTTTAATTTGGTTCAGCTTGTTAATTATTTCTGATTAGCCAATTATCATTTTCAAGATTTGATTTATGTGTGCACTTTCTCCACTTAATAGGTCTATAGGCCAAATTGCATATTTGAATGCTGCAAGATGAATAGGGATGGATCTGTGAGAGGTTATTATTGCATATGGTAGGATACCCCAATTACGGGTGTCTCAACATGATTATAAGCTTTAAAAAATGCTACAAAAGTAAATTTGGGATGATCAATGATTCTTAGGCTTAATTTTTAATGGTTGGCAAGAATTAATCTAATGTCTGATCGAAGGACATTGGTGACCAACTTTAGGTTTTTAAAATTTATCCTTGTTTGAGAAAACATTACAAGTTGTAAGCATATTAATATCTTTTCAAAGAATGAAAAGGTCCTGTTTGTTTATGACTTCAACATAAATGGATGAATTATAGGTGTCCCCTTGAGGGAATAATTAGCAAAGGGGCCAGCAATTGGTTCCTCAAAAGGATGAAATGATTGGACCAAAAATATGAAATGGGAGGAAGATATTGATTTGCCCATAGGTGGTTATAATCAACTACATGATGAGGATAAAAGAAGAATGAAATTAACCTATGAGTGATTTTAATCCAATAGATAAAATGCTTACATGTATTGATGTAAAAAGTACTAATTTTCCCTAAGGTAGTTATATTCAGTGGCACAGGCATATACCCCAATTAGGGATAATGAGTCAAAATAATGATTTGTCCATAGGTGGTTATAATCATTAAGATGACTAGGATTGAATAATGATGTTTGATTAATCTGTAGTGGAGAAGATTAACAAGAATAACTCAAGGATATAATCTATTGCATAGATTAAATATGAGCAAGTGAAAACATAGATATGATGGTTTTATGACTGAAGAAGACAAAAAAAACTAGGCACATGAGGATGCACAAAAAGATGAAAGATATGAATAAAATAGTAAGAATTGATCAATGGAAATGATTGAGTTTTACCTACCAATGCAAAGATGCTCATCCTTGGGTCAAAGCATGATAATGTGTCCCACTTTTTGGCATAAAGAGGCCACATACACTTTCATCTTCTCTTCAAAATATTTTGAGTTTGAATCATTGAAATTAATCAATAAATATGTTTTATACTATATATACAAATATGTAGTGCATATACATTTTTTTAGTTTTTAAAAATATCATTAAGTATTTTTTAAGATTTATGTTTTAATATTATTTTTAATTTTTTTTGGCTAGCAAGTGGGAAATAATATTATGTTGTTATCCCCTTATTAACATTGATATAAACAAAATGGTCAATGGTTTGATTTGATCAATGAGGGTGAGAGGATTTGCCAAGGTTAACAAGGATAATTATCTGTGGCTCCATTGCTTGCAAGACTTCCCAAGCCAATTTTTGTTGTATCATGTGATGGTATGTATCATGATATAAAATATCATGATAACGGAATCAAAATGTGCATGAAGATTGAATCCTAATCCAATAGATAATTAAAAATAAATCACCAATGATAAAATATATGATGACTACGTTGACATATGAATATGGATGGACTCAAGTATAATGCACAAGGAATCACCCAATGAACACATATAGACTAAGTCAAGGTATAATACTAAAATTAAAAAAAATAAGTAAATAAACAAAAAATAAAAAATAAACAACTAAACACATAGAAAAATTGAATTAAGAGAAAAAGAAAGCATCATAACAATGAATTTGGCCTAGTAGGGTGGATCCAAGATGACTAACTAAGATTAGATAGGATAAATGTTTTTAGATTTTGAAATTTTCAAATGTGTTTGTAATTTTGAGGTATCTTAACTCAGTAGAGATTAACAAGGTACCTACTCACAAAATGATGAGAGCGTTGGATTAGTCTACTCATAAAATGATTAGAGCATATGGAAAAAATGGATTGAGCTGACCTCAACATGAATCGAGTATGAAGTTCCACCAACATGAAAGGTGGTGAGAATTATCTAGGTCACAACAAGTTATAAAATTGAGGCAAATGGCTAGGTAAATGAAAATAGTAATTGCAAGGTGATGTGGCAATGAATGGTAAAGGTGTTGTTCCTAATTTACACATAGGTGGTTATAATTAAGAAACAATGGCATAGGTATATGGTACTAATTTTCCCATAGGTGGTTATAATTAGCAATACAAGGTAGAATGGTTCACTAATTTTCAATAAGTGGTTATAATCAGTGGCACTAGTTAAATGTATAATGAAAGATAACTTCCCTGATCTACTATTATAATACTTTCATAAACTATAATTTAAACAAATAACTCAAAAACTATTGAAAATGGATCAGAATACCCTCATAGAAGGTGTAGGAAGAACCAAAGGAACCAAGATCAAAAGGGTTAGGTAGGATGGCTAAAAATAGGCTTTGATCTAATAGGGATGGTATGGTAAAATGGCATAAGGTATGGCATTATTTAGGATGATGATGGAATGAAGATTGGATAAAGTGGTAATAAGGTCACCCTCAAGTGATAAGGCAAGGGTAAATGGTAGGGTATGAAATAATGAGAAAATGGATGGAAAATTAAAAGGCATGGTAAATGCTTTTGGTTTTATGAATTTGGATAGGGAAATGTTTTTATTGTTCCTACTGATGTGGAGATGCACATCCTGATCAACAAATGATAAAAATAGAATAATCAATCATGTAAATTTCTATCCCACACCTCTTTCGAATATGTGTTCTATCTAGAACCTACTATAGATTTGTATGCCAAGAATGTTGTTATGATCTTTGTTGGTTGTTGATTCTATTTCCTTCAAATGTTGAGACAAGGTATCTTTTTAACTTTATAAAATAAAGTGTGGTTAGGGATGGTAAATGTGGATAAATAATGGATGATAGGTTTGATTTAAAAATGTAATGGTTGATGATAATGGTTGGGTAATAAATGAAGATCAAGATTTTTAGGCACACACAATGTTGTTGATTTTGAATTTGACATAATTTTGTGTATGGTAGGGCTAAATAATTTTGAATATTCTCTCAATAAGAGCATAAAATTTTTATATTTCTTGGTCTTGAGATAAGCTACCATCTGATTAGACTGTAGATTAGAAGCTATACTAATTTGATATTAGATAATATCTTCAAAAATCAATGAAGCATTGTTGTGCCAAGCTATTGGCACCTCGAGGAAATTTTCACTAAGGAATTTTTATTGATTGTGCCATAGCACCTCTAATAATGTTTCACTAAGGATCATTGAATTTTGACTTTTATTATATTCTAGTACCTCAAATAAGGTTTCACTAGAAGATTCTCATTTTGAACTTTGATTGTCCCCTAGCCGCTCTAAAAATGTTTCACTAAAAGATTATTCTTCCTTTGCATGAATGTGGTCTTAGCCTCCCTAATTTTCTTCAATTGATATGTTACCATGGATAGAATTAAACAAGGTGTGTTTCTATCGATCCCAATCGACACTTGTGGGACATGGAAACTAAATATAATGACTATGTTGGTTGGTGTTAATGTCATGTGGAATGGTAATAAAATGGAAAGAGGATGCATAATCCTCATAGAAGATACTAGGGTAAATTGTGTCGAAGATAAATTAATCATCCTCAAAAACTATAGAATGATCATAAATGTATTAAAACTAATCTGCAAGGAATGTGTAACCAATATTATAACAACTAGGAACATATTCAGATTTTGAAGTTGAGTCTGACTCAAAAGACTCTGAATTTGGTGTTGAGACTGACATTGATTTTTCTTATAATGATAAATATGATGTCATTTCAAGAATAAAACCTAAATTTGATGTTTATTCTTCATCTAGTGTGGATGTTTTTACAATACTATCTTGTTTCATGTTTGGTATGGGACAAGTAATGACCTATGATGGCATAGTGGGATTCATAGAGACTGGTTTGTCAAAGTGGGACTCCTCAATAATGAGAAAAAGGTCAAGAGACAACTCCTTAAAAATTTACTTATCAATGGGAGGCTATTTAAAAATAGGCATATGGTCAAGTTAATGATTGGCCCAAAGGTGATTATAATCATTTAGAAGTGACTTAGCAAATATTGGCTTTTGAGAGTGAGACTCCTCGACAATAGGTATATGATCAAAAGGTGATTAATCATATGTTTACTTATCAAAAATGGTTGGTTTAAAAAAAACATCATGGATTGGTTGATTCTCTTGGACTTGGTTTACAAGTAGTTCTAAAATCCCAGTTTTGAATATATCTTAGTCTTTGAATGACTAGTTTAGTTGGAGAGATACTGATTGGTTTGGTTTTGGATAGATGATTGGTAAGGGTTTTATAAAGTGTGAAATGGTTGGAAATATATGAAATATGTCTTGTGATTAGATAATAGTAGGATTAACAGAGGTTGGATTATGGCCTAGGATGGTAACTGTGACCTATTGAGTTGCAATTGGACAAATTTGTTGGGATGAGTTACTATAAGTAGAATGGCCTATAATGGTAATGTTAGGGCATCATGAAGCTTTATTGTTCACACAATATAAATTATGAGGTCCTAAAATTAAAATGGTAGGGTATTATAGAGCTTGGTTGTTCTTACAAGCTAAAGGACGAGGTCTTGGTATAGAAATGGTAGTCCTTGGATGCTATGGACCTTGGTGGCTCATACAGTCTAAAGGAGGGTTAAAAATATAGGTGGGGGATCAGATGTCATGATCAGTGAAATTAAAAACATCATATGTCAATCAACCTAAATAATATACCATTGAACATAGTGTTTGGCTTTATTCCCCAGATTGAGGATTGTAAGGAGGATATGGGTTCGTCTTACAAACCACTTCTTCACCATAGGGGTCTCGAATAAAGTCAAAAATTTCAACCATTATATCATAAATTTTATCATACATAACTCCACTATAAGTGTAGAAAAACATATCCACATAAATGATGAATGTTTCATAAAAAAGGTATGGAGTTCTAAAAACTCTAAAAAATAATGTCCAAAGGACAAATGGTCCAAACTTGCTCTAACTTGGTTGAAAGAATGGAGTTGTATCTCTAAAAATGTTTCATGGTAAAACTTGGTATAAAATAGTCTAACATCAAATGTCTAATGTCAAATGTCTTACACAAAGGGTCAATCAGGAAAATGAAAACCAAAATGCCAAATTCTAGGTCCAAAATGTTACAAACAAATCTAATATAAATAAACAAAAGTTACTTAGTCTTTTGGAAAAATGTGGCACCAAAATATAGGCTCAAAAAAAACATGTGCTATGTCCAAACTTTCTTTAACTTGGTTGAAATAATGGATTTGTATCTCCAAAAATTCTTTATGCTAAAACTTCGTATAAAATAGTCTAACTTCAAATGTCTAATTTCATATGTCTTACACAAATGGTTAAGCAGCTGAATAAAAACCAAAAGCCAAATTTTAGGTCTAAAGTGTTCCAAACAATTCTAATCTAAATAAACAAAAGTTAAAAAGGTCTTTTGGCCAAATGTGGCATAAAAATCTAGGCTCAAAACAAGCATGTGCTAGGACTTTTGATAAAACAATCACAAAAGATAGAATTTTAGACAAAAGGGTATGATTTTAATATAACAAATCTGAAACACTTTGGCATAGACTAGGATATGGTTTCAAACATGAACTTGGTTAATTGGCATAAGGAATTAAATAAAAGGCATATGGAAGATAAGCTATTTCTCCCAAATCTAGGCATAAACAATAGTTTTCAAATTGGGTAAAGAATTAACCTAATTTGCACAACTCAAAAGAGAAAGATCAATGTCTAAGCACCAATTAGACAAGGCATAAATAGAAATCAATCAATGTTTGAATTTGAACTTGGCAAGGTTAATTTAAACTCAACTTAGGAAACTAGGCCTCTTCAAAAAAATAACAAGCTAGATAAAATTGAATGACAACGGTAAAAGATAAAGATCCAAATGACATACATGGAATTGTTTATAAAAATGGAATAAGGCATAAGGAAAACAAGTCTGTGAAATAAATCAAGTAGTGTAATGACATTATCACACTCTAAATATGTAATAATTGTTAGTTTCAAGACTCTAAGGCATAAAACTTGAAATGAATTGGGCAACATAACATTACCCATTTCAATCAAGTGACACACATAACATTTATGAAAAAAATAAGCTAAAAGTGTGTGATAAAATGGATAGCATAATGCCTCCTTAAATAAAGGAGTGACGTGGATATAAGAATCATTTTGACATGACACAAACAAACTAATATAGATTCACAAGACAAAGTAATAAAGGATGAAATGACATAACATCAAAATATAACGTCCTAGATCCTATAAATAACAAGATCACATTATATCATTGAAATTTATCTATATACATGCTCTTGTGAGGATTTTAAGTGTTAATCTTAAAATAAAATCACATGAATTATTATGGTTTTTACACCCTTCCTTCTCCCAAGAGATTGTATGTAACATGGACCTTCAGGATACTCACCCTGCATCAATAATATGTCTATGGCAAGTGGGGTTTGAATAAAACTTAAATTTTTGACCATATAGATGGTCTCAATCATGGCTAACACTAGAGATTCCTCACACAAATTAATTTCATAATGAATAACTTACTATGCAAGGGTCTATTCCTTTGCATAGAGATTCCATCCTTGTACTATTTAGTGGAATACCCTATTAATTAGACCAAAATGAGGTTTTTTTATGAAAGGAGAGGTTAGCAACTCAACCCCCTAGCTCATGTAGTATGCCTAACCTAATTTATATACCCCACTATGGTGTGGGGTTGAAACAATGTTGGGAGATGAAACCCTGATTCAAAGCTT
Organism: Torreya grandis; assembly: GCA_037957365.1. NCBI lineage: Eukaryota > Viridiplantae > Streptophyta > Pinopsida > Cupressales > Taxaceae > Torreya > Torreya grandis. Next base: position 759,121 of record JARHVA010001841.1, read on the forward strand.
CCCTAAAGAACTCATGAAGAATCTATGAACTCCTCTTCACAAGCCAAATTTCATGAAATAAATGACTAAGTGGAAAGACTTTAGAGGTTGTTTTTATATCACCCAAACCATATGAGTTTTGGGGAGAGATTAGACAACATTATTTCCATGGCTTGGACTAGGCACAAATTATAAGTGAAAAGGCACTTTTGGTCCCCCAAGTTCCCTATAGGGGACAAAGGAGAGCATACACACAATCTTCATTTTTTACAAAAAAATAAAAAAGTAATGAAATAAACACTTTTAATAAATTACAATCTAAGTGAGTGTTAACTTTATGCACCAAATTGAGATGTTTGATAAATTTCTTTGGTCCCTTGGCTTAAATTTGCAAAAGCTTGAAATTTTTTTCATAAAACAACTTAACACAAATCACCTAGGTTCCTTTTAATCACTTAAAACCAAAATTTCAAGACTTAACCATTATTTCTAGGAACCAAAAAAGGTTTTTAAGTATTTAAACTTTCAAACTTATGTTCTAATCCTATGTTGGCCCTACAAAGTTAGAGTTTCCTTTTGCTTTTATGCACATTAATGGATGAGCAAAAAAGTTTTAAAAATATAAATGTTATGTTTCTCTATATTTTTCACATAGAGATCAATATCGGTCAACAATAACCAATGTCAGTTACAAGAGAACTGATGTCGATTGGTAATAACTGATATCAGTCGATAAGGACCAAGATCGGTTGCCTATGAACCTGAAGGCAAAATAAAAATTATTCTAAAAATGTTTGTTAGATATATTAAAAAATTTCTCAAAACCTATAAAAATATGGTTATATAGGGAAAATACAAGCTAATGAAACCAAGAAATAACAATTATGAATGTTAAAAAGATTCAAAATCCAAGTGTTGTAAGCCATGTCCTAACCTGCATCCTGAGTGATGACGGTTATCTAGAATTGATGTTGGTTACCCAGAATTGATGTCAATTAGGTAGAACCAATGATGGTTAACTATAATTGATGTTGTTTATGCATTAGTAATGTTAGTCTCTGTGTAAATCTGAGTTAGCACTAAAATAGAATACAAAAAAAATAAAGCTAAAACTCCAATTTTGAAGATATTCAAGCATTCATTTGAAATTTTTTGGGTTAAATCTTAGTCTCCTTAGTACATGGGATGATTTATGTCCCACTGAGCATGCCATTTGTGATCATATAATTTGATAATATAGAGGAGGTTAGATCAAGTGTTTGTTTCACACAACTATGAAATCAACACACTAACATGCCAACATCTCTAAGCCTAGATCTTAGGGGAAGCATAATGGACAAAATAAAATTGAAAACCCAACTAAAATGTAAAGAAAAATAATCCTTTCCTTCCTATATATCCAAATGATTTGTTTGTGGCTTGCTTGATTTGTGCTCAAAGAGTCTTTTGTAATGGAGTTTTCTTTGCTCCTTATCTCCTTGGCACCATTGGCTTTTGGATTGTTATGGAGTATTACTTATGATGTCTTGGGTTAATGTTCCACAAAAAAGACTAGAGTTCTACAATCTTTGGAAAATAATGTCCAAAGGATAAATGGTCCAACCTTACTCTAACTTGGTCGAAGGATTCAAGTTGTATCTCCAAAACTAGTTTGTTCTAAAATATGGTATAAAATAGTCTAACATCAAATTTTTTACAAAAATGGTCAAGCGGACATATAAAAATCAAAATGCCAAACCCTATGTCCAAAGTGTTCCAAACAAGTCTAATCTAAATAAACAAAATTAACTAGGTATTTTGGCCAAATGCGACATCAAAAGCTAAGCTCAAAATAGGCATATTATAAGGCTTTTGGAAAAACAAGCACAAAAGCTAAAATTTTAAACAAATGAGTATAATTTTAATATAATTTTTTTGAAACACTTTGGTATAGAATAGGCATATGGATTTAAACATGAACTTGGTCAATTGGCATAAGGTATGAAATAAAAGGCATATGGAAGATGGGATATTTATCCTAAATCTAGGCATAAACAATAGTTTTCAAATTGGGTAAAGAATTAACCCAAGTTGAAAAACCTAAAAGAGAAAGATCGATTTATAATCCCCAATTAGACAAGGCATAAATAGAAATAAATTAATGTTTGAATTTGAACTTGGCATGGTTAAATAAAAAATCAACTTAGAAAATTAGGCCTCTTCAAATAAACAAGCTAGAAAAAATTTAATGGCATAACGGCACAAGATAAATATCCAAACAACATACATGGCATTGGTTCTATAAAATGACATAAGGCACAAGGAAAACAAGTCTATGAAATAAATTGAGCAACGTAACTACATTATCATGATCTAAAGATGTAACAATTATTGGTTTCAAGACTTTAAGACATAAAACTTGAAATGAATTGGGTAGCGTAACATTACCAATTTCAACCAAGTGACACAAATAATATTTTTTAAAAACTAAGGAAAAAGTGTGTGAAAAAATGGCCAGCATAATGCCTCATCAAACAAAGGAGTGATGTGGATGCACGAATCATTTTGATGTGATACAAACAAATAGATTTAGACTCATAAGACCAAGCAATAAAGGATGAAATGACATAACATATTAATGTAACATATTATATCCTATAACTGAAAAGGTTGCATTATATCATTAAAATCCATCTATATATGTGCTCTTGGAAGTATTTTAAGTGTTAATCCAAAAATAAAAGAGCATGACGTAGTAGGGTTTTTACACCCTCCATTTTTCCAAGATATTGTATGGTGACATGGATATGGGATATTCCCTTTTTGCTCAACATTTAAATGCTTGAATACACCAATATCAATCCACATAAGGCATGGTCCTTATGCACTCACTTGAAGCATAGTTGAGAAAGAACTTGAGCCCATATTGGGCTAGTTGTGTTATGGCACAAGGTTCAATTAGGGGACTTATACAATTAGATGAAAGCTTTAGGTATAATCATAGGTACAAGCCTTTTATGGGCTAATTATAGTGTCATATAGACACTTAAGAGGTCACAAATCTTCTTTTACTCAAGCTACTCATATTAGGCATGTGACCTTAAGAAAGATAAGAATACTCATTCTCCATACAAAATGAAGGCTATGTCATAAAAGTTTATAACAATTATATTAAAGAGGTGAAGCATTAAAAATTCATGACTACTAATTAACATATTTCCATTAAAATTATAAAATTACATACATATACATTCCCTTAGTAATTCAAAAGGACAAGTAAACTAGAAGAGTACATTTTAATGTAATAATCTTCATCATTAATCAAAATTGATAATAGAGTATATGTTCAATTTATACTACTTAACGAACTAGAGGCTCATAGATGATCTTGGAAACTTACAAGTGGATCCTTCGTGGCTTTC
>JARHVA010001841.1:767500-802500 GCA_037957365.1 Torreya grandis
TATCAGAGCTTGGTTTGGGTGGATGTTTTTTTTTCCATATATTATTAACAACTAATCATGTCAGATTCTAATAGTGTTCCTATTCCATAATTTAGTGGTAATGATTATTTTTATTGCAAAATTAAGATGATGACTTTTTTAATAGGTAAATAATTATGGGAGATTGTAGAAATTGGTTATGATGAACCAACTAATTGGGCCATTATTCTAGCTAATGATAGGCAAGCCAAGAAGGAAGCTAAGAAGAAGAACTCATAAGATTTATTTCATATTCAAATAGATCTAGACAAGAGACTATTTTTAAGAATTGAAGGTGAAAATGCAACCAAGGATGCCTGGAATACTCTAAAAGAAGCTTACCAAGGTAGTGATCAAGTCAAAGTGGTTAGAGTGCAAACATTGAAGAGAGAATTTGAAGATGCAATAAGTTGAAAGTATGAGTGATTTTTGTGTAAGATTAAAATATGTAGTTAATAATATGGCTAAACTTGGAGAAATGTTAAACAAAGAGGTTGTAAAAAAGGTGTTAGGTCTCTAACACCAAAGTGGAGTAATGTTGCCATGATTACTAGAGAAAGCAAAAATTTGACTATTTTTGAGTTTGATCACCTGGTTATATCTCTTGTGTCCCTTGAATAAAGACTAGTAGAGACATTAAATGAAAGTGATGAGAATGTTTTTGCCTCAAAATTAAATATCATAAAGAATGAAGGTACCAATACTAGCAATAAGAATAGTCATGGACAAGGAAAAAACAATATCAAAATCAATCAAGGACAATGTAAAGACATGAATTAAAATTATTAAGAGAATACAGAGGAAGAAGAGGTGTTTTAGCTATAAGAGGTAAAGGTATAGGTATATTTTATAAAATAAATATTTAATGCTATTATTGTCACTGGTATCGTCACTTTGATTGAGAATGAAGATTAAAAGTAGGAAATGAAAATATAAGTGTTAATTATGCTAATGAGGATGGTGATGTTTCATGTAATTTATTCATTTCATATGACAAAGCTGAAAATTTTCATAATGAGGTTTGGCATCTAGATCTAGGTTGTTCTAATCACATGACAAGGAATAATGTTATTTTCTACAATGGATAGAAATTTTAAAACCAATATCAAACTTAGTGATGATAAATATTTGGAGGTTTCAACAAAAGTAACTATGAACGTGAATACTAAAAAAGGTAAGAAAATTATTAATGATATTGATTACACCCAAAATTTGAAACATAATTTACTGAGTGTTCGATAACTATGTGAAAAGAACTATAAGGTGGTTTTTGATGATAAACAATGCATGATATATGATAAGAATCAAGGAAATAAGGTTTTTATAGTTGTACCTATGTCTAAGAATAGGATGTTCCCATTGAATTTTGGAGAGTATAGTAATAGCCTTACAAATATGACATATGAATATAAAAGTTGGTTATGGCATCTCAGGCATGGACACTTGAATTTTCAAAGTTTAAAGTTACTAACATCATAAGAATTATTTATGGTTTACCAAGTTGTGAAGATCATAAGGAAGTTTGTGAAGGTTGTGTTAAATTCAAACATGCAAGAGAAAAGTTTCCAAAAGGTAGTGCATAGAGGGATTATCATCCACTTCAATTAGTTCACTTAGATATTTGTGGTCCTATGCAAATAAAATGTCTAGGTAAGTCATCATATTTAATTACATTTATTGATTATTATTCAAGAAAGTGTTGGGTTTATTTTTTTAAACAAAAAAGTGAAGCATTTGATGCATTTAAGATATTCAAAGACCTTGTAGTGAATGAAAGTAGTTACAAAATAAAGTGTTTAAGGACTAAATGTGGAGGTGAATTCTTTTCAAATGATTTTATGAATTATTATGATTTGAATGGCATCAAAAGGTAACTCAAAACAACTTACACCCCTAAAAATAATGGTGTGGCTGAAAGGAAGAACCATACAATGGTTGAAATGGTAAGGAGCATGTTACAAATGAAGGGATTGAACAACTCTTTTTGGGCTGATGTAGTTGCCACAATAATATATATTCTCAATCTAACTAGTGCACTTGAAAAGATGACTCCATATGAAGCATGGTATGAAAATAAGCCTAGTGTCAAATATTTCAAAGTTTTTGGTTGTTTATCTTATGTTCATGTAGATGATTAGAAAAGGAAGAAATTAGATCCAAAGAATGAGTCTTGTATTTTTTGTGGGTACAATGAATAAAGAAAAACCTATAGGATTTATAATCCTTCACTAATAGTGTACTTGTGTCAAGAGATGTTATTTTTGATGAAGGGGGAGTGTATGGTCATGATAAAGATAAAGGCAATATTGTGAAGTCTAAATCTATTTTTATTGATGGTAATTATGATGATATTACTAATGAGCATCCCATAAGTACCTCAATGCCAAATGCTACAAGTCCATTAAGTATCCCCTCATCTAGTGCATATATTATAAGCACTATTCAATATTTAAGTACAAGTCCATTAAATAACCCCTCATCTAGTGCATTTATTCCAAGCACAACTCCTACTTCAAATCCTAGGTTATCAAGAAAGGTAAAAATATTGAGTGAAATTTATCAGCATACAAGAAACCAAACACATGAAGAATGTCCAAGAGGTGAGACAGTAAATTATGATTTAATTACACAAGCTGATTTTGAACCATCAATTTTTGAAGATGCATGTAATAATTATGTTTTGGTGCAAGCAATGCAAGAAGAGATAGGTTCTATACACATTAATGATAGTTGGGAGCTTATAGAGCTTCTATATGACAATAAAAATATTTGTACTAAATGGATCTACAAGAATATGAACAAAAATGATGGAAGTGTTAAAAGACACAAGGCAAGGTTAGTTGCTAAGGGCTTCACATAGAGGTATGGGATAAATTAGGAAGAGACATTTACACCAGTTGAAATATAAGAGACTATTAGAATGATGATTGCATTATTAGCTCAAAATAAATGGAGCATACATCACATAGATGTGAAAAGTGATTTTTTGAATGGGTACTTAGAAGAAGAATTCTATGTAGAAGAACCAAAAGGTTTTGAAGTGAAAGGTAAATAATGTCAAGTCTACAAGTTGAAGAAGGATTTATATGGCCTCAAAAAAGCACCCAGAGCATGTTATGCAAGTATTGATGGATATTTTTAGAAGGATGGATTCAAAAGAAGCAAAAGTGATCCTAATCTTTACTACAAGCAAGAAGGTAATGATATCCTTATTATAATTTTATATGTTGATGATTTTTTGTATATGGGCAGTAATTCTAAGATGAAGGATGAATTCAAAATTGTAATGATGAATGAATTTGAAATGAAAGATTTAGGTCTCATGAAAGAATATTTAGGGATGGAGGTTCATCAATGTAAAGATGATATCTTCATTTGTCAAACAAAGTATGCAAATGATATGTTGAAGAAATTTAATATGGTTGATTGTAAACTAGTCTCTACTCAAACTTCTCATGGAGTTATTGATGGGATTTACCCCATTAATGGTCAATGTGTAGAGCATAATATATTTGGTTGGTCAATGCCAATAACATAATTTTATTAATGTAAGACATTACAATATATAGTATTTTGCATCCCCTATTATTTAGGAGGTAGTTCGACTAATAACCTTCCAAACACTAATTTAGATAGGTTGTTCTAAAAACTTATATTTATTCACACCTATAATCTCTCACACAATAATGCTACATGATTTGTTTCAACAAATCACCTATTTTTTAATAAATCACCTAAAACCTCTCCACTAATTAATATTTAATTATGTGGAGTGTAAATCTAATTTCACTAATATATGTTCACACTAATTATTTTCTAACACCCTCCCTTGGTGTGAACATGTGAATAACTACATATCACTATATTTCCCTCCTTGAATGTAGATGTTGGTACCCTCTATAATGCATCCAATTGAATTTGAAATGATTATTACATTAGAGAGGATCAATTGCCTTCATAGGCTTATTTGAAGCACATAAATTTTCTAGTGGACTAGACTCAAATAACTAAAAATGACTCTAGACAATGACAAATGACTCAATTTATTTATGATACAATAAAAAACAAAATTTAAAAGACTACAAAATTAAAGACTAAACTTGATACTTATGACACATAAATATATTAAACAGACCAAAAAAAATGATTTAATAATACTAAAAACTTGACAATATTAAACAAAAGAATGATTATTAAAAATATATTCAAAATCTAATTGACTATTGGATTTAGCAAATAACAAACTTATACTAAAGACTTTATAGAACCCTAATATAAAAATAAAATAAAAAACTAAACCATAAATTAAAGAGTAAAATCACAATTCTAAACATAAAAAAGAAATCAAAGCCTAAATGAAACAGATTCATTAAAAAAAATTACAAAAAATAAAAATCACAAATCTAAAACTACGGCTAAGACATTGTCAAAATCTAATTAAAAAATTATAAAATCATAAACTTAAATTAAATTTTGAATACAATACCAAACAAATACCACGTAATAAGACATAAATTAATTTTCACAAAAATAAAAGAACATAGATTTAAATTTATAATCTAAAAAGGATAATAACAAATCCTAAAAATTATATCTTCCTTCATTGTTGGTAATGGAAGGAGCTATGCCATCACCATATGTAGAAGATTGATATCACCTTGGAGATTAGGATGGTGATTCAACTATTGAAATAGGTCCATGGAGAGCTCGATGTGAATGTGAATCCCAAATTGGAGTGTCTACAAAAGGATCACTGAACCGAGAGGAATGACTAACATGGGAGAGAAAAAATCCATATAATCCATAGGAGTCAAGTTGAATAATGTATTAAAAAAACTTAGAGAATATTTTATAGTAGAGGAGCATGCTCAGGTGGAGTCAACACGTCCCTCATTTTTCATGTAAAACTACTCTCACAATTTCCAAAATATCATCAAAGATTTTCTCGGTTCTGTTGTCCTCCTTCTAGTCTTTCTAGAACACTTTAAAAAGTTTATTTTTGTTAAAAGACAAGGAATATATTGAAATTTTACCAAACTTGAAAATTTGAGATAAAATACAAAAATGGTGTGAAAAATAGTGGATAGAGGAAAACTAAATGGAATGAGAAAAAGAATGGAAGTGGATGGTGAGGCCAATGGGGTTGCACATGGTCTGCACTACTAAACCAGTGGCAATATGTAAGAATATTGAACAAACATAGTGATGGAATTTGCTCATGGTCTGCGTAACATAGCCATAGTGTTTGTGTGACAAAATAATGAATGGAGGAAGCACTATGATCAGAGAGGCCAGACACCTTCTTTGATACCACTGATGGGATTTACCCTAGTAATGTCCAATGTGTAGAGCATTATATATTTGGCTGATCAATCTCAATAACATAATTTTATTAATGTAAGACATTAAAATATATAGTCTTTTGCATCCCCTATTACTTAGTAGGTAGTTAAACTAATAACCTTTCAAACACTAATTTAGATAAGTTGTTCTAACAACTTAATTTTCCTCACACCTATAATCTCTCACACAATAATGCTACATGATTTGTTTCAACAAATCACCTATTTATTAATAAATCACCTAAAATATCTCCACCAATTAATATTTAATTAGGTGGAGTGTAAATCTAATTTCAATAATATATGTTCACACTAATTATTTTCTAATAGTTATGTTATGTAGAGAAGATGGTGCTGAAAGAGTTAATGAGATAACTCATAAAAGTATTATTGGAAGCTTGATGTTTATAACTCACACAAGACTAGATATTACTTATTTAGTTTCTCTTGTATCAAGATACATGTATGATCCATATGAAATTCATATGATGGCAACCAAGAGAATTATGAGGTATGTCAAAAGTACTATTATCTTTCGTATTCATTATTATTCTATGAAAAAGTTTAAACTTTTTAGTTTTATTGATTTTGATTGGGGAGGTAGTTTGGATGACTAAAAGTAAACATATTGTAAATATTTTTCACTTGGTTCTAGTTTGGTTACATGGAGTTCAAAGAATCAAAGTTTAGTTGCTCCTTCATCTATATAAACATAATATATTTTAGTCACTTTAATAGGGACACAAACATTGTGGATCCGAAAGCTTCCAGAAGAAATTAGGGAGAAAGAAATTCAACCTAAAGTAATTTTTTGTGATAATGTTAGTGCTATCAAATTAGACAATAATATAGTGCATCACAACAATTCAAAGCATTTTGATTTGAAGTATCATTTTATTTGAGATTTGGTTTAAAAGAAAGATGTAGAATTGAAGTATATAAACACACATGAATAGGTTGTAGATATCTTCACTAAAGATATTGTAAAAGTTTAGTTTTTTAAACTCTAATTTCAAATTGTTAGTTCACTCAACATCAAGGGGGAGAATGTTGGTTAATTGTTGTCTAGTCCTATTTCTATAATAGCTTCAATCATGCAATTGATTTAATAATTAGTTAATATTCAGTAAATCTATTTTTAGAATAATAAAGCCTTAAAAAAGTTGGAATTAAATTTAGTTTATATTTCATGCAAATTATTATTTAGATAAATTTATAATGTTTTTATTTATTGATTAGAAAAGCATGTTCACATGCAATTCTATTAATACATAGTAATTGATATTTATTATTATTTAGAATTATTCTAATAATTTGAAGAAGTATTTTTATTTTGGTTATTATATATTTCTTCTGGTTATGAAGATTGTAGATATTAGCTGAGTTTCTCATTTCTTTCTAGAGAGTGGCTTATTTTCATGTTTTTAAAAATATTCATTTAAATTGATTGGTTTAGGTTTTAGAGTTTATGATTTAGTGTTTAGGGTTTAGGTCTTAGGGTTTAAGGTTTAGGGTATAGGGTCCAATCGTGAAGGTAATTGGGGTTAATTTGAACTCATTAAGCATATTTATGACTAAAAAATGTGATTTTAGGCTCAATTTATCCTAGTGTCATCACATATTGATTCAATTAGTCAATTTAAAATATTAGTGATGAGATTTGGTCCAAATTGACCCCTTTGAACCTAATTCTTACTCTAAATGATATTTATTAGGGCTGAATCGACTGGTTTAAGGTTTAAGATTTTGGGTTTTGCGTTTAAGATACATTATATATAATCACAAAGGGAATTTGAGCCAATTTTAGTTCATTGAACCTAGTTGTGATTATAGAATATGATTTTGGGCTCAATTAGCCCCAATGTCATCATAACTTGAGCTAATTAGGTAATTGGGGAAATTTGTGATTCAATTTGGGCCAAATTGAGCCTTATGAACCTAATGTTTACTCTAAACGATGTTAACTAGGCATGTATAGATTGGTTTTGAGTTTAGTATTTACAATTTAGAGTTTAGTGTATAGAGTTTAGGGTCTAATCATGATGGTACTTGGGGCCAATTTCAGCTTGTTGAACATAATTGTGACTAAAAATGTGATTTTAGGCTCAATTATCCCCAACATCATCACAAATTGAGCTAATTAGTCAATTGGAGCAATCGGTGTTGTAATTTAGGCTAAATTGAGCCTTTTAAACCTAATTATTACTCTAAAAGATGTTAAATGGGGATAAATTAATTAGTTTAGGGATTTGGATTTAGGATTTATAGTTTATAGTTTAGGGTATAGGGTTTAATTATGATGAAATTAGGGATAATTTGAGTTCATTAAACCTATTTATGACTACAAAATGTGATTTTTGGCTCAATTAACCCTAATCTAATCACATTTTAATACAATTAGTCAATTTGGATAATGAATGACGTGATTTGGGGAAAATTGATTCTTGTGAACATAATCAATGATGTGATTTGGGCCGAATTGAGTCTTGTGAACATAATTGATTTAGGGTCTATCTTTTAGAGTTTAAGGTTTTAGTGTTTAGTGTTTATGTTTAAGGTTAATAGTGTAAACAATGTATATATTAGGAACACATATGTTTTTTTAATTATAAAAGTAGCACCATGTATGAAACTTAAGCTCGATGATCACCAAGTTTATGATGCAATACTACTTACACACTTTTAAAAAATACATATGAAAAAATGTTGAAATCACATTAATTGTAAAAAAATGTCCACATTTCCCCCCCTCCCCCCCACCCCCAAACTTCATATACTTACCCATGTGCGTGGAGTTTTAGTATTCAATTTATTTATCTATCCTTCCTTAGGTAAGTGCAAGTATGTGCTTTAATTCATAGTTTTACTTAGATGCATGCTTTATCATTAAATACAAAAATCAAAGTAGGAGAATAATGTACACACCCAAGTTTGGTACAAAACCCTATTCCATTATGTATCTCCCATATTTTAGTATGTTTCATTCAATTATGTAAATTTGAATATTTTAAGGTGAATTTTAGCCTACATTAGACTCTCTCCATCTATTTTCCTTCTAGATACCCCATATCCATATCATATTTGTCTATTTTTTAGTTTTTAGATTCTAGTCATCGACTCTCTAAAATTTCTCATCTCCATTATGAACATTTATTATTATTGTTAAACAATCAAACACTTGTTTATTATATGTTGTAAAACATTAGTATGACATATGTTTTATTACATTATTTTTAGTTGGAGAGATGCTATTGGATAGAAGCAGCCCAAATAGCTGTGTATCTTCTTAATAGGGCACCAAAAAATATTTTGAAGGACAAAATGCCTGAAGAGGTATGGAGTGGTAAAAAACCTTCTATTTCTCATTTACAAGTATTTTATTACACAACATAAATGCATGTACTAGATTAGAAGAGAAAGAAACTTGAGTCTAAAACACTCCCATGCATCCTATTGGGATATAACAAAATCTCGAAGGCATATCATCACAAGGATATCGAGTCAAAAAAAATATATGAAAGTAGAGATGTGGTATTTTATGAGTCATCCTTTGAGATAAAAAAATAGTGAATCAATACCGACCACCTCTTACTGATTACTTCTTGAGTCAGATGATGAGGAGACTTCTCACTAGGAAAAAGAACTACAAGGAGAACTGTATGTTGATATTAGAGAATTAGAACACCCACCAAGTAGTTCTTCACATTAGCAAAGTAGTTATACATAATATTAGTAGAGTTCTCATCTAAAGTGGGTACTAGGCATCAACAGAAACTCCCAAACATCTAGAGTCAGAATGAGGAGTTAGATAAGACATGATGTAAATTTTACACTCATGAGTACAATTTTTGATAGCTCTAAACCTGATAATGTTTGAAAAGATTTAAATCAACCACAATAAAAGAAGTAATGGATCCTGAGTATGATTCACTTATGAAGAATCAGACTTGGGAACTAGTTGATCTACCTATATGAAAGAAATGCATAGGCTGAAAATGGGTTTTTAAAAAAAATATAAGGTATATGAATCCATCAATAAACACAAAGAATGACTTGTAGCAAAGGGATATACTCAGAAAGAAGGCATTGACTATGAAAAGACCTTTGTACCCATTTTGAAGATCAAGACCATCAGAGTTATTTGTGTACTAGCAACATAGAATGGATCACAACTTCAACAGATGGATGTCAAAAGTACTTTTCTTAATTGTGATCTAAAAGAAGTATACATGACCCAACCATAATTATTTGTTAATGAAAAACATCCCCAAAAGGTATGTCATCTCATCAAATCAATATATGGACTGAAACAAGCTCTTACAGCATGGTACACCAAAATAGATGATCACCTTTTGCAGCATGGTTTTACTCATAGCCCCTTAGATTCTAACTTGTACACAAAGAAGGTAGAAATAGATATTGTCATTCTTGTTTTTTATGTGGATAATCTTGTGATTAATGGAAGTTCAAAAGATTAGGTTGATATTGTGAATAATGAGCTCAAAAGATCCTTTGACATGACAGATTTGGGGCTACTGCATTATTGTCTTGGCTTGGAGATATGGAAAAAATTGAATCACATTTTTATCTCTCAGATAAAATAAGCCAAGACACTCCTAGAAAAGTACAAAATGCTAGATTTTAAGCCACTTTCAATATCGATGGAGAAAGGTTTACAACTCTCGATTCTAGGATTCACCTCAAGTAGATGTAACTCTTTATAGACATCTCATTATGAGTCTCATCTACTTGACCTACACCAAACCAAATATATGTTTTATTGTAAGATATCTCTCCAAATTTATGTAGGAATAAATGAAATATCATTGGGTTATAACAAATCATGTTTTGAGATATGTCTGAGGTACACTTGAGTATGGTCTAGAATACAAGAAGAATAGTTAGTTCTTCTTGTAGGGATATACTGACTCAGACTACACCAAATCTGTTGATGATAGAAAGCCAATGTCAAGATATATATTTCATCTTAGATCTAGACCAATCTCATGGATTAATAAAAAGCAAACTATCATTTCTCTTTCATCCATTGAGGCAGAGTATCTTGTTGCATATGGAGCTATGTGTGAGGTGATATGGTTACATCACATTCTGGCTGAAGGCTATATTGAAAAGGAGCCACCTATCATTCATTTTGAAAATCAAGATGTATTAAATCTTGTGGAAAATCTAGTTTATCATGAAAGAAGAAATCATATAGAGGTTGAATGCCACTACATTTGAGATCAAGTTTGAAACCACCACATCTAGTTCTAGTACTACCCTAAAGATGCACAAATAGTAGATATACATACCAAATCTCTTGGAAAGGTGAAATTTGAGATATTTAGGGAGTATATTTGTAAAAATAATGTAATAAGGGTGGAATGATAGTGTAGCATAGATTCTTAGCAATTTGTTTTATTACATTATTTTTAATTTTCTCGACTCTTTCACCCCTCTTATGGCATGAGGTAGTTATCATATTTTTAGAAAATAGCACTGTATAAATTGCAGGTGTATCTTTTGGTTTTCATCTAGAATAATTCCAGTTTCTCTTTCATTAATATTACTAAGATACTCGATTTTATATATGGAATTGAATAAATATGAGGTGTTTTATAGACATAACACAAATGAGTTAAATTTGTGAGTTGATTATGACTGCAACCATTGGTATTTGTCCCACTTTCATTGAATTAAATACATATAAATTTAGATCTATTTACCAATATATATAGGTTAAATACAATGAAGTATATTCAATTATTCATATATATATATATATATGATAATTAGACATGGAAATTTCATAGCAAGATCTCTTACTGGAATTAGCAATTTACCAAACTAAACATATCACTCTAATAGACAATTTGTTGGAAATTAAGTAGCTATGTTTTGTAACGAATTTTAATATTATAGTTATATATAACTCTCTTTATATTGTATATGTTTGAATGAAATATATGGTATATTTTATTTAAAATAGAACACTTTATTTAAAGTGGAATGCCATATTATTGTTTTAAGGAAAATTTTATATGGAAGGCCACATTATATATTGTAATGAAATAATTATTATATATTAAACATTTTGGTAAAAATAGATTATGTGTTAAAAATAACATTGACTTAGTCAAACTAGTTATGGATAATTGATGACATAAATTTGTATTCATGAGTAATTATAAACAATAAGAAAGATTGAAGTTAGCATGGTGGGTTTAGGATATATATATATATATATATATATATATATATATATATATATATATATATATATATATATATATATATATATATTATGTGGAATTTTTCATATTAGCTTGAACAAGCAGAAATACCTTTTCGGTAGGTATTGCTTTTCATAGATGAGTTCCTATTAACTAGAGATTTTTGTGAATAAATATAGTCCTCATAATATTAGGACACTAGTCCCATATAGTGAATACAATCCTTAAATTATAATAAAAGACATACAAGTGGAAAGATGATGTACAAAATTGAGTTTCATAGTAGATGTATTTTCAAGTTGAGATTAATTGTTTATATTGTGGACTATGATATTATGGGTGTCATAGAATATTTTATTTGGAAATTAATTTAATAAATAAAGAATTTCATTTTAGACATATAATTTACCCAGATGATATAAGCTATAGATGTTATTTCTATTGTGTGTGTGTGTGTGTGTGTGTGTGTGTGTGTGTGTGTGTGTGTGTGTGTTGAGTAGATTTGTTCATACATTTGATAGACTAGATGTATGAATTTGGGATTATTTTTATATTTAGCATGTATATTATATGCTGGTAGGAGATAATATGTATGAATATGTGGTTATATTTATATTAATTGATTCTCGCATTGCTAATTCTAATATAGTGATGAGATGGACTTCACTAGCTTACTAGTTTTACCATGCTTGATGTAGGTAATCTGATCAAGTGGTGTGTTCAGAATTGACTAATCCTAGATATCATTGACTATTAAAAAATTTAGACAAATTAATGTTAGTTATACATTGTCATGTCATATGTATGGTTTACAATTTTGTACAATATCATTTTAGAATAGATTTCTTTATGGTACACTACATGTTTTAGAAATCATACAACACATGGGTACTAGCTAGTCTCTCTAGATTCTCATATCATTACTATCTAATCATATGTGAAGGGATGGTCATTCCCTAATAAGAGATTGTGTGGGGGATCATTGGTCTATGTTTGGTGTAGAAAAGTGCTTGGATGATGCTCTCCCTCTCCACAACAATATTTACTTGGAGATGACACTTGAGATACTATAGATACTAGAGTTTTGAAAAACTCATGCTTAGTAGAGTAATATATCTTAAATTTGTACTTTTTATATTATTTATTTATAAAAATATCAATCTATTAAATTTTAATTATTTACTATAGTACTTTGACAATCGAGGTAGGATTGTAATAGTCATGGTTGAAATATTGTAAATACTTTTTATATACAATATGGACTATTTCATGTTGATATATGATGTGTAATGTAGAATAATTCATTTATGATTATCAACTTAAGTATTTTATATATGATCTCTAATCTAATTTGTGTACCATGGTATAACCTTATTTTACTATTTATGCTTTTAAAAAAATTGTTCTTTCTAGATGGATCCTAATGGGATGTTACACATGGTATCAGAGTTGTGGCTTAAACCCTGTGACTGAATGAGTCTACTAATGCTTTCATATCTTTTTATTTAACAAAAAATAGATGGTGAAAGATAGAGTGTTTGGAGAGGATTCATCAAATACCAATGACATTAATCATCCATTTGATCCTAACCAACATGTCATAGAGCAAGTGATAAAATTGGGTCAACTTCTCACAATCATGATCTATACTAAGGATTGAATCACAACCATAGAATAGTAAGTTCATAACCATGAAGAGGAAGAATATCATGAAGAACCTAATGAGCATCCCATTGAGTATTAAAATATTCAAGATGTGAGAGCATAGGTAACTATAGAACTAACTAGGGACATGAAAAAGGTGAGTCCACCTAAGTTTGATGGAACTATCCTAGGTGACAGAGCTGAAACATGGTTGAAAAAGATGGAGAAGTATTTTGAGATTCAAAATTACTCTGAGATTACCAAAGCATTTTGGGGAGAATATCAGTTATTTGGTGAGGTAGTTACATGGTGAGCCTACAAGAAGTTGAAAATGAACCTTAATTTGACCACCACTACTTATGAGTAGTTTGTGACCTTATTCAGGTCATTATGGCTTCCACAACTTTATTTTGATCAGAATCTCATATCTTTTTAGAATCTAAAACAAGGGGATTTATTGGTAAATGAGTATTAGGAGAAGTTCACCAAACTTCTAAAATACATACTTTAGTACCAAACAGATGAGAGGTTCAGGATCAAAATTTTTATCATAGGATTGAGACCTCAAGTCAATGGTGAGGTGGATGTTCATGGACCTTTCAACATGGATCAGGTGTTTGAGAAGGAAGTTAAACAAGAATAAAAACTAAATACTCTTTCATAGGCTAGGGATAGATTCAAGAAAAAGTTTAGAGGATCAAAATCAAATTTTAAAACGAACTGAAAACCAAGGAGTGGAGACACTAAGAAATAATTTAAAATTTAGAATTCCAAATTTAACAATGGATCATGTAATTGGAAGCTAGACACTAATTTCAAAATATGTTTCAAGGGATACCAACAAGCTGATAGGAAGGGACCACCTGGAGGTTGATTTATTTGTAGAGATGACCATTATGCTCATGATTATCCTCATGACAAGTCAAAGAATAAGGGTTCTAATCCTCAATAGGGCAATTTTTATCATCATATTCATGTAACAATGGATAATCAGTAAGCTGAGTTTCAAGCATCACCCATTGAGCTATTAGGTACTTTATTTAATTTTCTAGTTTCCATTTTGATAGATACTAGAGCCAAAAAATGTTTTATCTCTTAGGATGCTTAGTAAGTTAAGAAGAAGAGCTGGGGTAAGGGAAAATGCATGGTTAGTACAGTATGAAAATGACTCAAAAGTCATTGTCGACAAGTGTTTAATTTATGTAAAGATTAGGTTTCCTGAATTCATAATAGTTGTGGATTTGTATGTAGTACCTCTAAAATCATATGATGTGATATTAGGAGTCAACTAGCTTGCAAAACATAAAGCTAAGGTTGACTGTTACTTGAATAAAATGGAGTGTTTTGATGATTTTGGAAATTAGACACAAATTTAAGGTGAGAAGAAAGAGTTGAAGCTTAAGCAAATTTTTATAATGCATCTTAAGAGGGCTCAAGTAAAAAGGTGTCAAGAATTTATCGTCAATATAAATGAAACAAACCTAAGGAACCATCTCTTGAATATTACCTACTTCTTAGAGATTTTCACAATGTGTTTCTAGAAGAGTTACCAAGTTTGCCTCCTAGGCGTGAATTCAATTTTTATATCAACATTATACCAGGTTCAAAACCATAGTCTAGGGCACCATATAAGATGACAACTACTAATTTTTTTGAATTGAAGGCTAAAATTCAAAAATTGTTGGCTAAGGATTTGATCAGGCCATGTGTGTCACCATGAGGTGCACCAGTTGTCTTTGTCAAGAAGGATAGTACCCTTCAAGTTTACATTGATCATAGAATGTTGAACAAGGAAACCATCAAAATTAGGTATTTTCTACCTTGTATAAATTATATTTTTTTATCAAATGTGAGGAGTAATAGTATTTTCTAAAATTGATCTTAGAGGGAGATACTATCAGTTGAGAATTCAGGATGAGGATATTCCAAATACTACATTCAAAACTCAGTACAGGCACTATGAATTTATAGTATTAGTATTTGGACTGATTAATACTCTGACAACATTCATGAATCTCATGAACAACATGTTCAGAGATTACCTTGATCGCTTTATTCTAGTTTTTTTGGATGACATTTTAATACATTCAAATAATGAAGAGAAGCACCTTTAGCATCTGGAATTGGTTCTACAATGGTTACATAAGCACAAGCTATATGATAAGTTTTTAAGTGTCCATTTTTATAATAAAGCATCCAATATTTTGGACACATTATCTTTGCAGATGGTATCTCTATAGATCTAGGAAAGATTAGATCCATTATGGAATGCTTGGTACCAAAGAATGTGCATGAGGTTAGAAGCTTTATGAGGTTAGCTGATTACTATAGGAAGTTCACTTCAAACTTTTCCAAGATCACTAATCCAATTACTTCCTTAAAATAGAAGAACCACATATTTTTTTGGTTAGAGAGGTGTGGAGTAGCTTTCTAAGAGTTGAAAAGAAGGTTTACATCAGCATCAGTTTTGAGAGTTTCAAAACCCAATGGCTAATTTTTAGTAGTCATTGATGCATCATGGGATGGAATAGGAAGAGTCTTTATGAAGGATGGTGTAATAGTGGCTTATGAGTCATGAAAGATAAAGAATTACGAGGTGAATTATGCCCCACATGATTTGGAACTTGCAGTGATTGTTCATGCTTTGTAAGTGTGGTGGCATTATTTGTTGGAAAAACTTTTTAAGCTCAAGATAAATAACTTGGGACTCAAGTATATTTTCACTCAGCCAAGTTTGAATGCTCATCAGAGATACTAACTTGAGTTCTTTTCTAGTTATGATTTTGACATCAATTACATCAAAGGCAAGGAGAACAAAGTATCTAATGCCCTAAGTCATAGAAGATACATAGTAATTATAACTACTATCAAGCATAATTTTAAGGATTAGGTGATTGAGTCCTCACCAGGAGATTAATTTTATGATCAAGTCAAAAAAGCATTTTATGAGAATGATCAAAATCCTTGATATAAAGGATTTAGACTAGAGAGTGATGGTATGTTGCATTATAATAGATGGATGTATGTACTAAATCGAGAGAATTGATGGATCATAATACTAAAATAATTTCATAATGCCCCATATTCAGGACATCTAGGAGTAACTAAGCTCATGGTAGATCTTATACCACTATATTTTTGAAAAAGATTTAAGAAGGATGTAGCAGATTATGTGTCATGTTGTCTAGAGTGTCAGTGAGTAAAAACTGAGCATGTGCATCTAGTTGAATTATTATATACACATGATATCCTAGATTGAAATTTATAGGTGATCAGTATAGACTTTGTCCAGGGGTTATCGATGTCATGGAATAGGGATGATATGATCTTGGTAGTTGTTGATAAACTAGCCAAGGTAGCTCACTTTATACCAATTAATTTTATGGATGATGTACCTACCCTTGTAAAGAGGTTTATGAAGGAAGTGTATAGGTTGTATGGGTCTTTAGAGAAGATAATTTTAGATCATGATCTGAAGTTGACTTTGAGGTTCTAGGTGATTCTTAATTCAGTTTTGGATATGTAACTTAACTTCATTACATCTTACCACCTAGAGATTGATGGATAGATAAAGAGAGTTAATCAAATGCTTAAGTATCTTTGTATGTACTACATGGATCAGTAGTACAAGTGGAAATATTATATTCCATTGATTGAGTTTGCATATAACAACTCATACCAATTAGCATTGAATATGGAACTATTTGAGGCACTTTATGAGAGAAAGTGCAAGACACCCATCAGTTGGGATAGGCTAGAGGACATGATGGTCTTTGGCCCTGAGACTCTCTCATAGATGCAAGAGTAAGTAGATTAATCAGGTAGAGATTGGTTGAGGTAAATGATAGACAAAAAAGCTATGGAGATCTGAAGAGAATAGAAAGACACTTTGTAGTAGGTGATAGGATGTTTTTACAAGTAAAGCCATGGAATATCTTGATTAAATTTAAAAAATATGAAAAATTATCACCCTTTGAGGTGTTATAAATGGTCAATATTATAGCATATAGACTTGTATTGCTACTAGCCCTAGTTTTTTTACATAATGTCTTCCATGTTTCATATTTTAAAAAGTATATAGTTGATCCTACACATGTGTTAGATTGCAATGCTTTGTAGCTTCTAGATCTTATGGTATTCATAGTAGAACCAATCAAGGTAATTAACACACACAAACTTTATTTACATAATAGAGAGATGTCTCAGTGCAAGGTCTAGTGAGACCAATACACTGAAGATAGTACAACTTGGGAATATTATGATGAGTTCTTTAGGAGATTTACATATTTATTTACCTAATTAGATACTATTATATTATGTTATTTTTTAGTTGAATAATATTTTAATTCATAACTTGTATTTGAATAATAGTCTTCCAAGATGATGACTAGCTTTAGGGGGAAGGATGTTACATCACGATTTTTCGCCAAACAAAACTACTTAATTATCCATGGATATTTATAGTGTCATATTTGATCTGGTTATTTTTAACTACGGATTAAGATATATATTTTTATGGGGTAATTGATTATTACTTTGGTTATATTGCTATGATCTACCTACAGTGCATTCTTACATTATGATTATGTGGATTTATTATTGCAATTATATTTTATGATATATGAATACCTTAAAGTTTTGATCTAACTACATGTTTGTTATTAGGGGGATGTAGAAGAATTCATCCCTCAAAGTGGCAGAGGTGGAGTATCATCAGAGAGGGTGATGTAGATGATGATGTTGAGAAAAGATAGAGAAGTAAGCTAAAGCCCTGCACACACCACATCATTAAGACATAATTAGATGCATAATTTAATGTCTAGCATAGTATAATTTTATATTATTTACATTTAAAAAGTATAATACACATGATTGAATAGTTAGTGTAGTATATTTATGCCATTTATTTTGAATGATATATTATGCATGATTAATCTAGTAAAGTAATGGCATGAAATAAATTTTATGTATTTATGATTTTGAATGGTTCTGTTAAATTAATTTGATTAATTTAATAAGTCATTTATTATTGAGATAATTTGAAAAATACAAAAGAAGAAATAAAATAAATTAGAAAACAAAAAAAATAATAAGATAACTTAAAAAAAAAGAAAGGACTTAATATAGAAAAGAAAAGAAAATCTTGCCATAAAATAGAATACAATAATTAGGAAAAAAGTTAGTGTTAAAACAAGGCTGCACCTTTTTTCAGGAAAAAAAAGAGAATTAAAACAAGATATATATAATCTTAGAAGGGAGGCATACCAGACATAAGAAAAAGAAGAAAAGTGGGCAAGAAGAGGCATGGCTGGAATGAAACGAGAGAAAAAAAATACCAATGGAATATTCAAGTGCATTATCAGTAGGGGTTGTTTTCAAATTCTAATTATTTGATGAATTATGAAATTAGGTAATGAATTCAAGAATTCAAGTAAAGTTTTCTGAAAATATTCTCCTAATTTCTTGTAAATATGATAGAGACCAGCCAACACAACTTTGAGAATAAATACTTAGGAGTTGAATATTATACAACTATAGTAAACTGTATACTTTCTCGTACCAGTAATGTTCATTAAAATATGTGAACATATAGTAAACAAAACATATTGTTTCCATTTATAACATAGTGCCATGACATTATAGCAATTCGTTCCAAGAGGATGTTTGAAAACTAATATCAATAAAATCGACTTATATAAATAAATATTTAGGCAATATAACAATAGTTGAAATAATTTAGGACTATTTTTAGAAGTTGTAATAAGGCATACAAAAACTTAACAACTTAAATGACAACTTATTGAACTCCCTTTATGCCAGATCCTAGTACTCATAATTTCTCGATCGACTTACTGAAAATAATGACCTAATACGGTTGAGTGAGGTGATCTTATTACATATGTATACATTTTGGGCATTATTTATATTACAATATAATGTTTAATATTACCACTTCTAGCATAATATTATTATCAAAATAACGCAATAATAAAACTATCATTCCATGATCTAGCATTTAACATTACCACTTATAGCATTTAGTATAAACCGTGGAGTGAGTGACTAAGAAAGATAATCTAGTGTTTAATATTTCTAAGATACTTGATTTTATACACAGAATTGAGTAAATATGAGGTGTTTTATAGACATAGCACAAATGAATTACATTTCTGAGTTGATTATGACTACAACAGCTGGTAACTAGCCCACTTTCATTGAATTAAGCACACAAAAATTTATATATGTTTACCCATATATATATATATATATATGTTAAATACAGTGAATCATATCCAATTATTCACATATGTATCTGAAAATTACACCTATAAATTTTATAGCAATATCTCTTCCTAGAATTAGCAATTTACCAGACCAAGTGAATTTCTCTAATAGACAATTTGTTGAAAATTAAGTAGCTATGTTTTGTAGTGAATTTTAAGATTACAGTTACATAGAACTCTCTTTATATTGTATATGTCTGAATCATAAATAGGGCACGCTTATTTAAAATAGAATGCTTTATATAAAGTGGAATGCCATATTATTGTTTTATGGCAAATTTTATATGGAAGGCCACATTATATATTGTAATGAAACAATTATTATAGAAAAAGAGATTGTGTGTTAAAGAACATTGACTTAGTCAAACTAGATATGGATAATTGATGACATAGATTTGTATCCATGAGTAATTAAAAACAATAGCATGGTGGGTTATATATATATATATATATATATATATATATATATATATATATATATATATATATATATATATATATATATATATATATATATATATATATATATATATATATATATATATATATATATATATATATATATATATATATATCGAGTTAAATAAATCATAATTATTATTTATTATGTAGAATCGTTCATATTAGTATGAATAAGTGGAAATACCTTTTAGGTAGGTATCATTTTTCGTAGATGATTTCCTATTAGTTAGAGATTTTTGTGAATAAATCTAGTCCTTAGAATATTAGGACACTAGTCACGTATAGTGAATACAATCTTTAAATTATAATAAAAGGCATACAAGTAGAAAGATGATGTATAAAATTAAGTTTCATAGTAGATGTCTTTTGAAGTTGAGATTAATTCTTTTATTGTGGACTATGAAATTATGGGTGTCATAGGAGATGTTATTTGAAAATTAATTTAATAAATAAATAATTTGATTTTAGATATATAATGCACCCAGATGGTATAAGCTATGGATGTTTTTTTTTTTTTTTTTTTTTGTGTGTGTGTGTGTGTGCGCGCGCGTGCATGCATGCGTGTGCATGTGCATGCGTGCGCGCACCATGTAGATTTGTTCATACATTTGATAGACTAGATGTATGAATTTGGGACTACTTTTATACTTAGCATGTATATTATATGTTGGCAGGAGATAAGCTATATGAATATGTGGTTATATTTGTATTAATTCATTCTCACATTATTGATTTTGAGTAAGTGGTGAGATGAAATTCATTAGCTTACTAGTTTCACCGTGCTCGATGTAGATAATCCGATCTAGTTATGTGTTTAAAATTGACTGATCATAAAGATAATTGACTATTAAAAACTTTGGTCAAAGTAATGTTAGTTAGACATTATCATTTCATATGTATGGTTTCCATGTTTATGTGATACCATTTTAAAACATATTTCTTTATGGTACACTGCATGGTTTAAAAATTATACAGCACATGGGTACTAGCTAATCTCTCTAGATTCTCTCACCATTACTATCTACTCATTTGTGAAGGGAGGGTCATTCCCTGATGGGAGATTGTGTGCAGGATCATTGGTCTGTGATTGGTGTGAAAAATTACTTAGATGATGCTCTTCCTCTCCATAACAGTACTTAGAGATGACACTTGAGATTACCATAGATACTAGAGTTTCAGAAAACTTGTGCTCAGTGGAACAATCCATCTTACATTTGTACTTTGTATATTATTTATTACTAAAAATATTAATCTATTAAATTGTAATTATTTACTATAGTAGTTTGACAACTGAGGCTAAAGGATTGTAATAGTCATGGCTGAAAGATTGTAAATACTTTTAATATACAATATGGAGTATTTCATGTTGATATATGATGTGTAATATAGAATAATTCATTTACGATTGTCAACTTAAGTATTTGATATGTGATATTTGATCTGATTCTTAGATGGTGGTGTAATCTTATTTTACTATTTATGCTTTTAAAAAAAAATTGTTATTTATGGATGGATCCTAGTGGGGATGTTACACCTTGTGATTCTTTCCCTTTTGTTTTTGTGGGTCTTTCTTTCCTTTCCTTAATTTTGGGCACCTTTATTTCTCTTGCCACATTATTCTATAGTCAACTTTTATCCATTGTATCCTACATAGATCTGTATATAAAAATCAATCCATAGTCATTGATGAAGTCTTAAAGTGTTGATTGATTGGAGAGTCTTCCCTATGTTTGATTCATTAACTGATTTTATCCAATACTAAAATTATGAGGGAACTACATATACATTTAGTGTACAAACATCCTCATCAATTCAAGTCTTATATTGTCACCATCTTATACCAAAAGAAGGTTTGGGAAAATGTTCATATACTTGCATTGGATATCCTAGGGAGAGAAAGTGAAGTCCCTTCTATTAACTACACTTCACTTAATTTCACAAAGCAACTATGTTGACTTTGATTCAATGTCTATGGGATATCTAGTGGAGATTCAACTAACTTCCACACACAAATTTTATTTTTACATTTTAAGGTTGGGACAAGAAGCGAAAAAGAGATAATTCATCACATTTTACACTTAGAATCAATGTACATACCCATCCAATTTTTTAAGAATTAGTAAAATTGTAAAGAACATAGTTAGCACTCTAGTACACATTCATCTGCAACATAGGTACACATTTGGTAGCAAAGAGGTATACATTCGATGGCATGTCAATTATATAATGTACACTCTTGGCAGCATGTCAAAACCTGTCAATTCTATTTAAACATAGTTTGTAGTCCAAATTTCATATAGAACAGTATAATCAACTGTTATCCCAAATTCAGTTCCAAAGTTCTACAATTTTACCTAGGTGTGAACATTTTCATTTCCTTTTATCTTTTTTTAACATTTCTCATTGCTTGTTTAATCAAATTTCATATATTCAATTCTTATTTTAAACTAAGTTAGATCTAATTTTTGTGATTTATTGTTTTATCATAAATCTAGCTTGTGTCAATATTTTTACAATTCTTTTTCTATATTACTTATCTTTGTGTATTAAGTATTTAAATTAAAGTGACACAAGAAGGTAAAATGCTTTAGATCTATTTTAAATGTTAGAATTTTGGTCTAAAACTTTTAGAATAAATCTCTAGATAAAATTTCATCTTTAGTCATTTATTTTTTATTATTTTATATTCTAACATATTAATGCATCTCTATATTTATAGGCATGTTTAATTAAAATTTGGACTAAATAAACATACAAACAAACAACCAAAATATGAAATAAATAACAATCAAATAATATGGGATTCAAAAAAAAAATATAAAAAATTAATGAAATGAATAGAACCTCCACAAACCCATTAATAAAAACCAAATCTAAACCAATTAATTATAAATGCACAAATATCCTAAAACAATATCATTCTATACATAAAACTACCCTGGACCAAAGTGAAATGTTTACATTTTCACATTTTAATAAAACAAGCTCCTCTTAAAGCACGAGAAGCAATATTCTTTTGTAATAGTTGTTATTTATAACAACATCCCAAACCCTTTCAAAATGCAAACGTGTTGACCTAAAGCCTAAATATTCTTAAGCTTTCCAATAGTAAAACCTAAATATCGCTGGCAAGAGTATGCTTCGTGTGTGTTCAGTATTGCAAACACATATGCAGGAAAAAGAAGAAAAACTATGGGTTGTGACTAAACCAAGAATCTATGAATCTGTGCCATCCTAGATCTTTATGGAAAAGACTCTCGGCTGACAAGGACAGCCAACCCTAACGTACAAAGTTTTAGCCAGAACGCACAGCATAAAATGACTGAAAGTAACATATGGATGCAAAAAAGTCAGTAAAAATTTTCTTTTATCATGCTATTAATGCTTGCTGCTGGTATTTATTTTCTTTTTCTTAATTAGTGTCTGACTAGTTTGCTCAGGATTATCAGGAATGTCCTTGGAATGCTTTTTCTTTTCATTTTAATAATGAGCTTCACATTCTCTGACTGTGATATTCTTACAAACACAAACTATTTGCAATTAAAAAAGACTACACTACAAGAACATAAAGAAAATCATGTCACGCTGGATTGGGCATTTGTGCTATGTTCAGTGCAAGTATTGCAGCACTCTTCTAGCGGTAGGGGAACAAAACTTCTTATTATTCTATACCAGCCGTTCAATTTACAAACCCTGTCTATATAGAGCTGCCATCCTTTTCATAACTGCTGTGTGGATGATATAAATTTAACTGTTGTAGTAATTTTATTTTGGTAAGAGAGTTTAAATCTGCAAGAGTTTTTAGAAGAGGGATATTCTTACAAGGTTAGATTACTTTGATACTTATATCCCAGTGGGGATGTACTATAGGACATTGCAGTTTTTAAAGTATTCTTTCGAGAATTATTTGAGATATCTCTATATTGCTAGGTTTCTCTTGTATATTGTTATGCTCAATTAGCTAAGATAGGAGAACATTTATACGTCTGTCTTCAATCCATTTTAAATTGGGTAACCTTTCTTGCTATCTGGGTTTTCTTTCTGTAAAAAGTGTGAAGTAGAGTAATATATAGTGATTTTTAAGAACAGGTGAACGTCCCGCCCAGCAGTTTATATGGGCAGATTGCCCCAGTGAGATGTGGTCATTGCACTAGTCTCTTATCTGTGAACCTCACTGGACTGTTTAAGCCACCACCACACCAGGTAAGAAATTTAAGCTTTATTTCTGTTAAGAATCTTCACATAAAGCATTGCCTTTGCTTTATGTCAGGAGGGATGATTGATACTGTTGTAAGAAATTACAAGTTTTGCATTATTTGAAAAAGTTTTCATTATTTAAAAGGTGGAATACAAAACAAATTGATAGTTTTCTTTTGGAAGTAAAGATTTTCAAATCATTATCTTACATGTTGTTTTTATGTTTTTATTTTGATCTACTGTAACATTTTTTTTCTATAAAACATTTGTTACTTCAGATCTGTTATCATGAATCATGGTCATTTGTGATATTAAAATAGGAGGTGTACTTTAATATACTGTCATGTTACGTTTGGAGTAAATACTAACATATTGTTCTCATATGATATATAAAGATTGGATTTGTCCTGGTTAGGAAAAATATTAAACTGACAAATTAAAATAGAAAAAATAAATTAAAATAAATAAATATGAATCATGCAAACTTAATGACAGAGGTAGTGTTGCAGGAAGAGTCGAATGTATCGGAGAGACTGATATTTGTTTTGTAAGACTTGCATTTTAATGTTTTTAAAAATATATTTTGTATTCTTAAATTTAGATATGTTGAAATATTAAAAACAAAAATTAATATAATTATTGGTTTTCTTTTTTTAACCTTTAATTTTTAATTTAAAAACTTATTAATATTAGAATCTCCTATTTTTCTGAAAACATTATATATATAAACCCTAGCTCCTATTTTCCTGAAAAATAACGTACCCTTCTCCTGGTAAATGTGCTTATAGGTAATACAATATTCTTTGATAAATAAGCATCTATCCTCACACAAATAACTCAAGCAGGCAATGGGTACCATTTGTGGTTGAATGAACAGAGAAGTTTAGTTTGTCAGTTTTGAAACATGCAATCAGCCAAATGACTTTGGATATGAAGCTCTGTTTTTTACAGCAATCTAATAAAATTTTGTAATTTTAAAAGTAAAATATCAACCCAAATAACGGAGAAAAATAGAATCACTCCACAGTCAAATAGAAAATGTTCTAAAATGTTTAAGTAGTCATGGTACTAGGTAGCATTTTATTGTTGGAGATCTGAGTGTTACAGATTCCATTAATTGGTTGGGTAGATGTTTAAAGGCAAATAGTTCAGTCTGCTTTTTACATAGATTTCTAAAATGATGTATCCATGAATATAAACAGCAGCAGGAGGACATCAGCACTACTTTTGAAAATAAAAAGGACTCACCTTCATCTTCAACTATTCCATATCGAGGAGTCGAATCAGATACAAAGAAATCAATGTTTGTAGGTAACCACAAATTCCCTGCTCTGCAACTTGAAAAAAAATCAATGTTCAACAAATCTTGAAATTTAGCTGATTTTATTTGTTAACATTAATACACAGCTACAGAAAAACGACAGAGAGCTCCATCAGTCTACAATCGTTTCATAAGGTTCTAAATAATTTTGTTAATTAAACATTGAAGAGATTCAATGGAAAATGCAATCGCTTTGAAATAAACCTCTTCTATGTGAACAGTGAGGAGGTACAAAGGATCAAATCAGTGAATCCAGATATCAGTCACAGAGAAGCCTTTGGGACTGCTGCCAAAAACGTATGTATAATCCTTAGGTCTCCATATTCTTATCTTTACATTTTACCCTTTACTATTACTATTTCTTATACACTTTGTCATCAACATAATTAGTATTACAATCAGCATACAGACTCCAACAAACTAATGTATTTAGTTTTCTTATTTTTTCAGTGGGCTTACATGAGGTTCATGCTGCCTAACACCAACAAGGTAGTAAACCCTAATCAGGTGAGTCTATTGTATTGTATATGTTCTGCAAGAATTCTTCTGGACAAGACATTGTACTTTTCGCTTACATCATCTTCACAATGTATTTATTTGCCTCAATTCAGAACAAATAGTTGAACAAAATTTATCTTCAACCATACGTTATGTTACAGATTGACGTTGAAAATGCAGACGCATCTGCAAGTGCAAATGAAAATGCGCTCTAAAAGCTGATTGGCAAAGGTGAAGGACGTGCTAGTCTGTTTACATGTGATAAATCGAGTTCAAAGCAGGCACAGACGTTTCTGAATATATCTATCTTCTATTTCTATAGTATTTCCTTGCTGGAGAACCAAGTTTGTGCAAAGTATCTACGTTTACAATGTGTTTTAATGGGGCGTTTCTACTGAACATAATTTCATGAATTACTTGCTGCCCATTCTGTTCGGTTATGGATGTCGAATGTTTCCTGGTGTAATGTTAGAATTAATCTACCTCATTAATACAAATACAATCAAATTACATACAGCTAATAATGGCCCCTAGTTGTAAAATTTCTATTACACTATTGTTTTTGTTTATTACTGATCCGAATTAGACGGTATTGCCTGTTATTTTGTCTGTTTCCCTCTTTCTCCCTTCTCCCACCACCTTCTCTTCTCTCTCATGTTAGGGTTTAGATTATTTTTACTATTACATAAGGTTTTTTTGGTCCAGGCTTTCTCACCCATTTGATTTGGTATTAATGTTAAAAGGTCCTAATTTGAATTTTAAAAGTTTATAAATGTTCTAGTGCATTTAGACATCTCAGACAGTCTACAAGAAATTTTAAGAATATTTATCATTCATTTTTAAAGTGATTAATTGAGCATCTGCAAACACTTTATAGAAAACAATCATAAAATAGAGAGCATACACTTTAAACTAAGTTCATATTAGCAATACATTACATCACATTTACTTCTATGGATAAAGCATCCATCCTTTCAATGGTGTATTATATATCCATAAAGCATTCATCCTTTCAATGGTGTATTATATATCCATTAGTCAGAAACCTTGTTGATAATGAGCATGGGACTAAAGCAGATTTTTTTCCTTATCATTTTTAAGTTGGGCTACCTTATTAGGGTAAGAAGAACTATAATTTCTTAGTGATTGGTGAGATTTTTAATTAAATTAAGAACAAAAAATTAACAATGGACCTAATGAACATAATTATAAAAAAATTGTACATGTTTATGATTTCTACTTGAAATAATTTTTTCTACAGTTCTATACTCTTCTAGACAATCTATCATCCTTTATTGATCTAGCTTTGGATTAATTAATTAGGTATGATTTAGTATTTTTCATATAATTAGATCTGGTTGAATATTTATGGATATATGTGATGTAATATTGAAATCTATTTATTCATAAAAATTATAATGAACCCAGACTATCTTACCATCTTTTGTATCATTCTTGCGTACGACCTTACTCGATTTGTAGTAGCTTTGATTTTATGATGGACAATATGACATCTCTATGTCTTTTTCCACCATATTTTATGAAATATATAAGCCCTAGCTCCTTTGTGTTTCATTCCAAATCTTAGGGTAATTTTTTTTTAGTATATTTTATAAAATGCTAAGGTACTTGCATAATGTGTGTGCTCAATGTTTGATCCTTATGTTAATTTTAAATCTTTCTTGAAAACTAAAATATAATTTAAAAATATAGTTAGTGTTGCACGTCCAATTGTAAACAAGATTCATGTTCTTTTGTATTAGAATGGTGTGAATGGATCTCAAATTGATAATATATTTGAATTTATCATGGTCAGCATACATGCTAAGATGAACAAGATTGTGTTATAAATAGTATATGTTTTAGGAAATAACATATAAAAAACCTTAATGGGATCATTGAATTTATGCCTGTATTAGAATAATTTTCAATCCAAACCATAGGTGAAGAGGCCTACCATGTGGTTAAGGTGCAATAGATACCAATATATTAGCTACATAATGGTTATATATGTACTCATAATTTATATAAGTGCTCATAATGTAGATCAGGTACTTGGTTCCTGTAATGGATTGCCAATCATATCTATTCATGTAGTCAATTCTCAAATTTATTATAAACCTAATCTTCCTCTTTTTTTATCACTTATAATATTTTTAATGCTTATCTTTATCAAAATCCATAATTTATTTTGAAATTATTCAAAATCCTTAGCATGTTCCCATTGCATCTCAATTTCATCAATATTTTAGAGTTCTTTTTCAACCATAAATTTCTTATCATGTTTCTCAAAGTGATTCACATTTTTTCAATCCTACTACTTTGCAGCAAGTTTCTATACTAGCCTATTATATCTCTAATTTTATTCCATATCATAAAATGACTACATTGGTATACTTGAACACTGCACATACATTTGAATCTTGAGCACATTGTCCCTCTATCTATATACTCATTTATTATCTTGGCCAGTTATATTATCCAAATACACCTATTCAAGATCAACTTAGTTTATATTATAACATCCAAAAATCCTAGATAAACATTTTCCATATCTCAAACCACTAATTTATATATTGAGGAAACTATTGGTAATCCCTAGACAATGTTAGTTACTATAATTTGGGTCCACTTCTGGTATCAGTGTCTAAGTGTAGATAATTGATTTTTTTCAAATTGATAAGTCTCCATTAGGTGGGCATAGACAAATCTAATGGGTTGGTCATGGCAAGAAATAGAAAAAAGTTGGCTATAAATATAATCATTCCTAAGGTTATACTCACTTGGGAACTACTTTGAAACTATTAATTTAAATTTTGAAAATCACTTGAAAACTTAAAGGCATACACATTTATAAACCCCTAAAAAGAGAAGTACTAGAGCCAAGTCTAAATATATGAAACTAAAAGTTGCATGGTATAAATGATCAACTATCAAAACATTACATTTCATTCTAGATTATTCATGATGATCCACACATATAAACTTATATAGTTGTATGAAATTCTTAGCCATTTAATGGGGAGTAGTTGGACCTATCCAACCCAAATACTAACCTATTTTTTAAATTCATCTTGAGATCGATAGAAAAATTAAGGTTTAGATGGAAGGATAAGGAAAACATACATCAACACATAGTATAGAAGCTATGCACACACACATGAATTTTTTTAGTTATGGGTATAAGAGTATCATGTGTTACAACCCCACATTACACATATATACATTTCCCATAAACATTGGACAATGTAATCAACTGTAGGGTTTAAACTCTACTAGTAACATCTAAACATGTCTTGATCCTCTATTTCAAGTTTGATAAACTAAAGAAGTAATTACATAATAGTTTAAAGTACAAATACGTCTATGAGTGATAGACAACCTAAATTAGCTAATTACATTTCTTCCCTATTTTTTTGTTAATTTTAAATAAAAATAATAAAAAATAAAAAATATCAATTTAAATTGAGATTAGTACTTTATTACCATATTTTACAAAATAAAATTATCTCTAATTATACAATATTTTAGATCACTTAAATATAAAATAATTAAAATGATTTGGTGAATCCAATCATTGAATTGTGCACATTAGGGTTTTGATATTTTATTCTCTAGATTAAGGTTTCAATTTTATATCTGATTTTTGATTTCTAATTATTTCATAATTAAAACCACAGCATGACTATAATGGATACCCATTATTTATATTTCATGATCCAACCTATGGTTGTAATAGTTACATGTTTTTAAATACCTAAAGTATACAATGTTTTTATATCTCATCCAAAAATGTGTTGAATTCATATTCAATATAAATAAGGATGATATTATACAGTAGGAAATACTAGCTCTCCTTACCAACAAATGTTGTATGAATGTTGAATTTGAGATGCTTTCAGATTAATACTTGTAATAAAATGGCATATATCACTCCTCTCATTACTCCTCCCTCAAGATAATCGGGTAGAGATAACACTCTTCTCATTACTCTTCCCCTTTTACTATTACATTGATATGCATTTAGTCATCTTATTGATTTTATTATATATATATTTTTAATTATCAAATTTCATGCATGGCTTTAGTTAATGTTAGTTGTTAACATTGAAGATTTGTACCTAAAAAAAATGTAAACTTAATTTTGCATATAATCTTGATGTCATTTTTCCAGCTAAATAAATTAGTTTAGGGTTTTAGGGTTTAGGTTTTATGTTTAGGGTTTTAGGGTTTAGTGTTTAGTGTATAGGGTAGAATCATGAAAATAATTAGGTCCAATTTGAGCTCGTTGAACCCATTTGTGACTATAGAACATGATTTTGGGTTCAATTAGCCCCAATATCATCACATATTAAGCCAATTAGGTAACTAGGGCAATTAGTTATGTGATTTAGACTAAATTGAGTATTGTGAACTCAATTATTACTCTAAAGGATGTTAATTGGGGATAAATAGATTGGTTTAGGGTTTAATGTTTATGATTTAAGGTTTAAGTTTTAAAGTTTAGAGTTTAGGACTTAGGTGATGTAGGAACATTTATAAGCGTGAGCAATCTTACATTGCCAAAAATAGAGTGAGTTTGCTTTTAGTTATTTGTTTTCATTTTGGCTTTGGTATGTTTGGTTTGGTGGATACCTTCTTGGTTTCTAAACTAGTTCATTTTCACACTTGATTTGATCATGTGATTAGAGAAAACATCTTATAATCCTTAACTCTTGTTGCATGGGGGAGTTACCTTATTATTTGAATTTAAAGTCTTCATCTTCTATGTTGACAAAGTTGCATTGTAATTGGGTCTTGGATAATTGAATGACTCATTAATTTATAAATCATACTTCTTTCCAGATTTGGTCTCAACAAATGATTATCAGTGATGGTAGTGTTAATTATGTTATTTTTTCCAAATAGAATGATGAAATTATTTCCTTGGTTATCTTTTGTCCATGATAGGTTATACATATAGTTGCAATGTATCTCAGGCATATATATCCTTAGATATTTTCATCTTGGTGAATGGTTTACTTGTGATGAATGATAGTGTATGTGGAGACATTAAAATGGAATCACTTTTAGTCTATAAACTTCCTTACCTATGAAAGACATGAAGCTTCATGACAAAGCTCACAATGATAATTAGATATGAAAAGTTCAAATTAGTCTTAGACTGAGCCAAGTGTTTTACTGCAGTGCTAAATGGTGACCCCAATTAGATCAAATGATTTTAATGTGGTGTAGGGTAGTGGTTTTAACCATAATTTTAATCTTTCAATGAGAAATTCTATCAACAAAATTGATTGGTAAGGAAAACATGATAGATCTGCATTGTGTATAATGCCTTAGAAATCCATATTTAGTATTGCCAAGGAAAGATGACTTCATCATTATTGATGGGGTCTAGGATAAAGATTAAAATGTTTCATTTCATTTTATTTCATAGTCCAAAACTTGAGAAAGTTAGGTAGAATGTAGAAATCATTCTCTTTTTCTATTATACATTGTCATGTGTTAACTAGAGCCACCTGTAAGTGGACAAATGTATTTTGTCTTTTCTTTCAAATCATTTTGTATGAGAAATGCCTATATTTGAAGATGAAACATTTCCTAGAAGTTGAAGAAATAATGGGAAATGTGTGAAGGTGATCCATTATTCCTATATAAGTAAATTAACATTCAATTTTGAGGAAACTGGTATGAAAATTACATAAAATAGGACCAGAGCAATAATTTGTGAGTTCTTTTGGTCTAGGAGTAGTGTGTGGCTACCAATTTGAAAGTAGAGTTTTTTTGTGAGTATAGGGACGTATGAAGTTGTTTGCTCCTTGTAATTGAGTGTTTAAGAAGCTAAATTGTGTCAAATATTGTATTTGTTTTCTATTGTGATTTAATACAAGCGAATCTTTATTTTGAGTGTATGTCAATTGTTTGAAAAAATGTGCAAGTGTGACCATAGGATTTGTGTGAACTTTACAACATGAGCATTAATGACTATCCTTAATTATACCTCAAACTTCATTCTTGCACCAAGTGACATCAAAATGAGGTAGCATCATTATGGTTATGGTTGTGAAAACTCATCATTGTAGTTGTGGGCTATCAGAGATAAGTTTACATAGGGATTTTAAGTTGTTAAGAATATTACATATGTGTTTTCAAGTCTGTGAAGTACTACAATAGTGTGAGGAAGTTTTGAGAGACATAGTTTGGAGTCCATTGTAGTTTATGAAAGAGTATCTTGTTAGTTTATGGAGAGAGATGGCAAACAAGAGAAGGGCATGTGAGATGAATGAGTTGATGAAGATGTTAAAAGTGTTCCAAGAGAGACAGGATGTGATGTAAAAGAAATATCTCCAACTTAGGAGATAAAATAAAGATAAGAGGAAGGTTTTTGAGTGGAAACATATGGTTTCCAAGATGTTGGGTTGATTTGTGCACCCAAACTTGCAGCTGGGATAGTTGAGGAAACTCAATGTGAAGAGGCTTGAGAGAGGATGCGAGGAGCATATTTCCAAGAGGGGGAATACAAATGGGGAGATATTATGTGAACATCCAAAGACTACTTAAATGAGTAGAAAGTAATTTTATAGGTATTCCTAAGAGTAGGTTGCCTTGAAAGACAATGAGGAGAGGCTTCTATATGTAGGGCCTAAAGCTGATTTTTAGAATAATAGTAAGTATGAGAGCTATGACAAGCCCATAGGCGAATAAATAGTTGTGAAGGATGATGGAGAGGTGATACATTATTCACTATAATTTGGAGACCCATTTGTGATGATGGGAAAGTTGTTGTGGAGTCCCATGAGTGGGATTTTTTTTATTTTTCCTTGGTTAGAGATGATAGTGAGATTGTCACTCTTATTTTGAATGGTAGTGAAGATGAGGAAACAAAGGTATGATGCATGTTTCCATGAGTGAAATAATAGATGTGAATAATGATGACAACTATGTAGTGTTTTAGGTTGAGGGAAAGGGAAACCAATAATAGTTGGATGTCTTTTTTGAAGAAGCATTGGATAAGGTTGTTATGTAAGTTAATGCACACAAGGATATGAATGTGAAGGATCAGCCATGTGAAATAGATAAAGTCAAATATGTTAATGTGAAGATAATATCTAGGAGTGTTTTTTAAATGGACCATTGGAAATCCATTGTGAGAGTGAAAATATTGAGAAGGATACTAGTTTTAAAGAGGAGTTGGGCAACATGTCCTTAGGGCATGATGGAGTGGTGAATTAGTTGTTGGAGGAAACTTTTTTTTCCCCTAATGTGTTTATGCAATGTGTATGTCTAGCTATGGAGATAGTAGCTAAGAAGAGGACTAAGTCATACAAGTAGACCTCTTAATAGGATTACTATATCTCCAATATCCTTGACTCTGATGTAAATACACCTGCAAAGATATCACTATATACCTCTTCTATCTTATTCCAATTTAAATTTTTGGTATGTCTTCTATTATTGATCAAGGCTTATAGACTTCTTAATACAAGGTATTCACTAATCTGCTACCCCTTCTTATATGGATGCTAATTCAAAATAAATAAATAATTATTTTTCAAAATTTTAATTCATCTATATTAACATCCACATCTCTCTTTATATCTTATTTCCTTCTTAAAAATTGAAATCCTAGTTTTATACCTCAAAACATGATTCTTGTGTTTGAAACAAGCTCTATCATTGATTTTTGTAAATGTTGACTCAGATCCTATTCTTATTTAGCCTTAAACATGGGTGTTCATCAATACCAATCTTATCTATATCAAGAAACATTTTTTAAACCCTTGAATCTACTTTTTTCTTCAAGAAATCATAACATCACAGTCTTTTTAGCCTATATTTAGGCCTACCAACTCATATGTGTTGAATACCTGAGAAAATTTATACTCTTTAAGATAAATAAGGTTCTCATATTCATTTAGGTACTGAACAATCCAACAATCAAGTCTTTTCCTTTCTCTAATCTCTCTATACTTCTCTAAATACAAAAAACAAGGTTTTACTAGGCTTAATAATAGACATGTGGACTGTGTTTTCCACTAAATCACCCTTTAAATATATTAAAATAACTTAAAACCTTTTCCAACACTTCAAAGACATCAATATACACCTTTTATCATGTCTTCATTAATTTTTATGGGTTAATTTGCTTTATATAGGGTTTTGAGTATTCAAACCCTAAAATTGGTTCCTATAGGGCCAATAACACTTAAATCTAAATAAATTCAATTTACTTGCCTATTATAGACTACTTGGGCTTGTTGAATATGATTAAAACTTACATCCTTAATTCATAATTATTTTTATTACTTTAACTAACTTAGTTATAAGCAAAATACCATTTTTTTTGTCTAACATAACCCTCCTTGACTATATTATCTGAATGTATTAAATAGTAAGAAACAATGTAATCAAACTCTAATTTTGTTACCTATTTAATGCTATTTAGAATTTTAGGATAATTGACTATATTATCACATGGATATTACTAAAAATAACCTTCTAAATGCCAAAAAACTTTGTCTTATGTGTTTATAGCTTAGTACACCATGTTTAGGTCTGAATCATAATTGTAACATTATTTCCTAAGTCTTAATATCATCTAAAAATATATAATATAATCACATACATGTAATAAATATTATTAATTTAATATTTTCATTCAACAAAGACATTCCTTCATTAATTTCAAACTGTACTACATAAAATAGGGTTTTAATACATCTACAGGCTCAAAACTCATCATGAGTGCATAAAGCCACATCAAGGAATATATAAGAACATATAATCACATGTGAATATTTTTTTTGGATTTTAAAAATATATTAAACAATATTCTTCTTATTCATATCTATGAAAGAATATACATATAGGTCCCTGTAACTATTTCAAGCCTCACCAAACGTAGACACCTACCACCTTCCTCCTTAATCCACAACTCAAACTTTATCCTTGTTTTATTACTTTATTTATCTCAAATTTACATAGTTTGATATTCCTAAAT